>VSDK01016163.1:86370-96401 GCA_009767595.1 Symbiodinium kawagutii
ATTCCTGCTAGGCCTTTATCACTGACCTAATCCTTGTTGCGCTCATGCTGGTAGATGTTGTCGCTTCAAAAAATGGCCAGCAAAAGTATTCCATCTAAGAGCCATACAGTGAAATATCGTTTAGCTAGCTAGCTTGCCAGAAACACTTCATTTCTTGAGTATGAGTTTGAGCTATAAGGGTTCCGCCCTTGCGAATGGTGAAACAGTAGAGAGGTCGACATCGGCGTGTCGCTCAGCTTGGTTGGTTATTGTGTCCCTGGTAATGGCAATCAGCGGCTCTCTGTGAAAAGGTTTATTTTGTCAGTTGATAGCTTTGGAAGATTGGGTGATACGGTCAACAGTCGTTCTACCAGCTGGTAAGATTTGGTGTCTTTGGCCGACCGAAGGCGAAACTTCCAGTGGATCGATGTAGTATAAGCCACAATGCCTGGTGGTCAAACAACAGACCAACAGACTTACAATTGTCATTTTTTATTTGAATTTTCCTGACTACATCTGGGAGTATTTTAGGTAAATATGCTCATGAGATCTTCTGAAGTACTGCATGGAAATCCCTAAGAGATAATAGTTTCAGCCTCTTGCTGCGCCCTCGCAGCACAGTCGTCTAATTTGCATAGCTTGGTCGATGCGGGGTATGGCTGCCCAAAAAAATAAGGGCAAAGTTTCAGTTCCAAAGAAGCCTTTGGGTAATTTATGTACATACATAGGTTCCAGATATACAGGATAGTCCATCAACACATAATCATCTATATACTCCAATCAGCCGTTGTAACTGTTGCAATCCAATCAGTGGTTGGAGATACTATATAGGCATGAAGAACCAAGCCATTATTTCTAAACAGCTGCTTATGTATGATGCCAACTACATATATAATCCTATACCATCAGCATATTCATATATCTACTAATATACATATCTATATATCCATAAATTAATTTATATATACGTGTATATATATATATATGTATATAAATTTTCAAATTACACTTGCAGATAAGAAAGATATCTCGAATTCTCCAAACTATAAACCACTGATTCTAAACGACATCCGATCGATCTCAAGAGTTCCCATTGTGGCCCTTATTCAGCGCTGCCGGGCTGCTGAGCCGGCGGAGCCGACGAGCCGACCTGCTGCCAAGCAGCGGTCGACTCGTCCCAAGGCGCTGGACCATGACAAGGAGGTTCGTCACCATGAACAAAGATGTAGGGAATAGATGGGTTGAGATGATGGTTGGTCGTGGTTCATGGTGGTTTATAGTGGTTAATAGTGGTTCATAGTTGTTCATAGTGCTTCATAGTGGTTGATAGTGGTCAATATTTGTCAATAGTGGTTAATAGTGTGATGGTCAATGAAGCTGTGGTTGATGATGATGGTCAACGATGGTTGATGCTTGAGAAGGCTAATACCGGTGGTAAATGATGGTTGATTAATGATGATTGCCGGTTGTTGATGACTTTGGATATTAAACAAGGGCGATCAAAGTAGATCGTAGTCTTTGTATGTCCTCATGATTGATCAGTCAGTGTTCATTGATAATTGGGAGCTTCGCGTCATGCTTCGTCATGTATCGAATCATGAGCTGAGTCAAGATATTTTTTTGCCTGGCAAGCAGCTAGATTGCGCCATTCTGAACTACTATATACTTCTTAAGCATCAACTGGGGAACGGTCAGCAATGACCAATGCTTAACCATGGCACGGTTTCATAGAGGGTGTCCCGTTCTCACTTTTTTTGGTGTTATGATATATCTTGACTAGTACATTGTTAAATCTATCCAATGTCAATAGATAGACTATGCTCTGTCATTAGATTATATGCCATTTTGAATCTTATTCACAGTGGATGTAATACGGTATGTATGTGTTTCTCCTACTCTTCCATACCTCGAACGGGGCGCAGAGAAGCAATGAGTCTCGCACCTTTCACCAGGATCCTTCAATGTGCATTTCACAGGGAAAGGGAAGTAAGTTCCGAGACTGCAGAAGTGCTATGGAAATGAGAGTAGGGTACAAGCTCGCTCAAGCCCTCTCAGCCAGTCGTTTTGGACATGTGCCTTGTTTGGTCATTGCAGGGAGTTGTTCGCTTCAAGTCTTGATTGGGGCAGTGATCTTCATGGCTGGACCAGCAAAATCGATGGAGAGCTGGTAATGAACCTGCTCGCACCTAGCTGTGGCAAAGCATTAAAGTTTCGCCCATCATTTTCCTCAAAGTGATGTCAAATGATCGAACAGCAAAAGTCCGGTCTGAGCGTGTCTTGGTGCATATGCTTGTCACATCCGTTTTTTTTGTCAGATTTAGTTGTTGTTAAGACAGGGTGCTTGACAGAGTTCAATGCAGAAGTTCCACCAATTATTCGCTTCTTCCATGAATAAGAAGCTCTTGGGGAAGGTCCGCCCTTAGTTTTTTCTCAGGGAAACTGAAGTTTTCACACGGGGTTAACATTTGCTACAAAAAGACCAAAGCCTACTTCTCAATGGCAACCCCAATGCTTCTTTGTGATCCTCCTCTTGAATTTTTTGGAACTACGGAATTTCATAAATGAGAATCCTCATTTCTCGGCCACAAGCCTTCTCTCACCATGGTGTAAATCCCTCAAACCGCAGTTTCTCCACAGATTTCAAGACACACAAGAACTGTTGGTTTCCATGTTTCTTATTGATGATCGTTTGGTTGTGGGCCAGGGGTAGCTTTCGTTGCCACCGCTGCCGCTTTCGGGAATCAAAGATCCGGACCCCGCCCTGCCGTTGAGCGACAGTGCCTTAGCAGATCGAAGATGCGAAGATGCAGCAGCTAACCCAAGCCAGGCTCCATGGTGGCTATTTATGGTTGACAATGATTGTGATTAATGTTGGATAATAGGAATGACTACGTTTTATTATGTTCAATTATGGTTACAGTAATTCTGGTTGATAAGCTGGCTACAGGTGGTCAATGCAGTACTATCCCAGAACGATCAAGTACAGCCAAGCTTACTTGACAATGATCTAACCCTGAAGTCATAAAACAGGAATTGATGACCAACAACAAACAACAATATGGTGGTCTATCCCCAAATTGTCTACCCAAAAAATGGTTGCAGCAATGCTTGGAAATCCACCATCAGGCGTGAAACCATGTTTTTAGAGATTGAACTTTGAATCGGCGATCTTGGGCCGCAAACCTTGTCTCGTACTTTGCCCACAGCTGTTTGAAGATCGTCGTTCCGCTGGCTTGTGACTTGTTGCCGTTGCTTGATGTTGTCCAGTTGCGGAGGTGGTTGTCGCCGTTGTTATTGTGCTGATGGCTGTGCTGGTTCTGGTGTTGTTGCATTGGTCTCATTGGCTCTAGGCATCATTGACTACCAAGTCCCCGCCATGTATCTATGACGTATCTACGATGTATCATTCTTAATCACGCTTTGTCACCAAAATAATATCGTTCACCAGTCACAATATAGCATCACATGTTTTTGACCGATAGATAAGTTGATCACTATCAGCCATTCCTACTGCAGCTTATTGAGCACTGGTGATCATTGTGAACAAATCAGCTCACTAGCTCCATGATGATCCAGGATAGGAACTGCTGACCAATCATTATCAACCATCTTATCCACCATTAACTGTCCGACTGTTATTGTTCAACCACTCTCCCCTGGTGCTCCTCCATCACCAATTAAGCATCATTTCACCAAGATGTTGAACCCCCCAACCGCACTGCCTACCACTGCCTGCCACTGCTTCCCACTCCCATCACCAGCATCACCAGCTCAGCTCGGTGCTGCCGCGCCAAGGCATTCCATAAACATGGCATTGCTGGAGCCGCTCGCGCCGAAGCGGTTCCCCGGACGCGCCACCAGCGGTGCGCAACTGGAGCAACTGCCCACGCCCAGCCGACGCAGCCGACCCTTGGGACAGCCGCAGGCGTCGCAGGCGAGCCCCGGGGGTGAGCTGGTCATGGTTGAGCAGCTTATCAACGATGGTTAGATATGGTCTTGGCTCATTACAGGGTGAAAGCCGGTTGGGTTTTTGCGTGATGGTAATGATCAGTGATTGGATGCCATTATGTGGTGGAGGGCCATTTTTTTAGGGAATTTATTTTTTTTAGTTTGGGGAATTTTCTTTTTTTCCCTATCCCTGTAGCTTTCCTGCTTTTCTGCTTTTCTGCTTTTCTGCTTTACTGCTTTTCTGCTTTACTGCTTTTCTGCTTTCCTGCTTTTCTGCTTCTCCGCTTTCCTGCTTTTCTGCTTTCATGCTGTTCTGCTTCTCTGCTTTCCTGCTTTTCTTCTTTTCTGCCTCTCTGCTTTTCTGCTTTTCTGCTTCTCTGCTTCTCTGCTTCTCTGCTTTTCTGCTTTTCAGCTTTTTTGTTTTTTTTTGTTTCTGTGCTTTTCTGCCTTGCAGAGGCAAGGCAAACCGTAAAACTCCTAAACCTTAAAGCCCTAAGACCCTAAAACACCTAAACCTTAAAATACCGAAACGCTGAAAGACCCAAACCCTCAAACCCTGAACACCTTTAATCCTAAAATTTCAAACCTGAAAACAGCCCTCCCCACTATCATGTATCATATATATATATATATATATATCAGATCATCATCTACCGTTTTTCTTAATCATATATTCTATGTGATTAATTTCATCTCTTGTTATGCATGGGGATCATTTCTATCAGATCATCTTGCGCATCTTGTATCATTTTTCCTACCTTCAGATTATATGTGATTTATTTTCATCTCTTGTTACGCATGGGGGGGCTGCGCCCCCCCAACCCCCCGCTATCATGCATCATTTGTATCAGATCATCGTGTATCATTTTTCCTACCTATATATTCTATGAGATTTATTCTCATCTCTTCTTACGCATGGGGGGGGGGGGGGGGCCCCTCAACATCAACGACATGAACCACCCCCTCCTTTATGGAAGTGTGAAGCACCGACATCTATCAAATAATCTTGGAAGTAGGAGTTCGCTTTCCCAAAATGCAGCAAATACCGTGCAAAGTAAGGACTTATTTCCCCAAACGCAGCAAATACCATGCAAAGCAAGATTCTTAATTCCTCACATGCAGTAAATACCACGCAAAACACGAGGCTGACTTCCCAAAATGCAGCAAATACCACGCAAAATGACAGGTTCTGGCTCGAAACTGCTGCAAATACCAAGGGAAGGGCTCCAGGAAAGGAAAAACAGAAAAATTCCCGAAACTAAAAAAAATAAATTCCCCAAACAATTTCCAACCCTTATGTGGTTCATGATGGTGGTGGTTGCCTGGCGAATTGTGGTCACTATTGGTTTGTGCTGATCAAGAAGTTGGCGCAGAAAGATTACTGTAGTAGAAACTGGCCAAATCATGGTTGGTAGAAGTTGTGACAGTATGACTCTTGACCCCGATGTATCAGCATCCATGGGCTAGGGATCAAAGTGCTTCAGGACATTGTAGATCCCGAGCGTAGACTCGTAGTGCCAACAAGCAAAGCTGACAAGCTGCAACAAAAATCATAATATAATTAACACATATGCAAGTCATCAATAATGTACTGGTACAATCCATCATAATCAATGATATATATATATATACATCTTTCTGTAAATCTATACATATCATATCTAGATCATCATCAATATTACTTAGATTATGAATGATGTGCACATAGATATATATTCTTCATATCTCTAGAGATATAGATACATCTTTTTATCTCTGAATCTATGAATCTTTCTATTTATATATATATATATATGAATATATGTGTGTTCCTCATCACACTAATTCCGTGATACAATTTTTCTATCATATTGTTATCACATGATATTTTACTTCTATAGATAAATAAATAAATAAATAAATACATAAATATATATATATATATATATTTCATATGATATCATATCATTTTCGTTTTTCCTTTGCTAATTCCATGATCATCTCCTCCCCCAACGGGGGCCCGCCAGGTGACGGCCGCGCCGCGAAGCCGCCGGGCCGAGGGCGTGGTTTCCGATGTCGCAGCTCGAAGGGCGTCCAAGACGCTGTCGAGCAGCGGCGGCTGGGCGTCACTAGGGGGTCAAGCGCCAGTGGTTGTGATGGATGAGCTGGTTGGCAATGGTTGATAGGAGGAGTTGATGATGGTTAATGATTATTGATGATGGTTGATAGTTTGTGCTTAATCCGCGAGCTGATGATAGGGGTGAATGATGGGGGTCACCTGGTTGATAGTAGGGGTGATGGTTCATGATGGTCACTGGCTGATAAAGCTGGGGATGGCAACAATACCGGGGATATCAAAAGATATATGGTGATAGGTCGGTACAACCAACAATTGGGGTAGATGAACATGCTAACAGTTCGACTGAATTGGTCGTTCGGAGGTTGTGAACAGCTGGAGGTACGGGGCCCCGTGACCCACAGCCTATGGCGAGGTCATTAGCATCCAAGAGCCAAGGGAAGGTTACCCGAGCTCCAACAGTGGGGATGGGACCAGGAAACCGCCACCACCACTGGCCAACCACTCACCAACCATTGCTTCCCTGGTGAACGAACCGCATCAACTCACATCAACCACTAAATCCCTTGTTCACCCACCATTGAAGCTCGATTTCAACGGATCCATCGGGGGGTTCCACCTCCTGAGGTCATCGCCCGACCTCCCCCACCACTGCCGCGGGGCAACTGGTGGCGCGGAGCCTGCAGAGCCGGCGCTCCAACGAGGCGACGACACGGCGCCGTGAAAAAGGGATGCCATGACGATGGCCAGGTACGGTTGGGGGTTCCGTGGTGACTACTGAACAAGAATAAGTAGCAATAATGGGGGTTCCGAAGCAAAAAAACAAGCATAAGCAGCAAAATCCATGCAATGTGTGAAGCGAAAACGCTCGGAAACACAAGCTACTTCTGGTACCAATAGGGATGTGTTATCATTTTCTATTTCCCATTGAAGCATAAAGTCAAACAGAGCATATATTTGAATGGTCATGAATGGACCCTGTTGCTTCAGATGTATTCCCTCCGTTGTTTGGAAGAAAGGATAAACATCTCAAACTATAAGATCATCTTTTGATGGTTGCTGCAAAAGGTTGTCTCCTAAAATGGGGGACCCCAAATAAGTAGATGTGTTCCTTCACACAAATGACTTGTTTGGTGTGCTTCTTTCAGGTGTCCGCTATGTATGGACATACGTGGACGCGGATTGCCCGATGAGATTACCGAATGTTACATGCAAGATAGGAATGTCTATAGATAATGTACCCCTACGGCCCCCAAGGTTTCCCAGAGACTGAAGATCCGTCACAGTCGTACCGTTCTTATCCCTTGGGTCGGATCGATACTGCCCAAAGAACTAGTATGGCCTTTGGTCATACAACAAAGAACTGACCTAAAAGGCATCAGTTGCACAGGATTTACTTCTCGGAGACAAGGATGATCGTCATTCTTCCGTCAAGGGTTACCGTGGTTGACCATTACAAACCACTAGTGATCATGGCTAAGTATTGTTAGCCATTGTCAACGAACCAGTGCCTAACATGGTTTTGACACTGTCGCAGTTGTGACCCACTTAGGCAGAAGGCCTCAGACAGCAGCCTGGCACTGCAAGAAGTTCAAAGAAAAACAACCCACTGGATCCATTCAACATTGAACGGTTTGCGGAGGCCCAGAAAGAGATGCTTGGTGCGCACCAAAGACACAATCACAGACTCGCAGAGACTAGTTTGTAATTTTGGTAGCTGTTTACAGTTGGTAAAGCTGTCTTTGGAGCAATTGCCAGAAACCTGGAGTTGAAATTTTCATTTTCAATTTTATGTTCTGGACTTTTTGCTGGATTATCATCATGTATTATGGGTACCTCCAATTAACTGATAAGTAGAATGGGTGTTGCCATGTTTTGATTCAAGTGATGTCCGTTTTGCTCAGATTTGCTCCTCAAAAGCCCGATGTTCTGATACTTCTTGTCCTTGGCTGTTTCCAATAGTGATCAGCCGAGTCAGAAGGTCTGTTTTGATTTGATTCTACTTCTGATTTAGCGACGAAGGCCATGAGCAACAATCATGTGTGTTCCAAGCGTGTCAAATGCATACTTCCACGATGAATCTTTGCACAGACAAACTGTTGTTGAGATGCTCAGCGACGGACAATGACTAGGAATTCTACATGATTGATCGCTCATGTGCAAGATTTTTTTCGCTAATTTGACTGGATTGATCTTAAAGACACTTATGGTCCATCAATGTGAGCTTCTAGGTGATGTTTTTCTACTTTGCCAGTCCTGGTGTGCTCCCAAAAGCCCAAAGTAGAAGAGTGCAACAAACAAGCCCTGCACATTCTTCATCGCGGTGCTCCCACAAAATGATGGTTGGTACCGGCGGGATTGGTCCCGCTGTGCGATTTCAAATATCACATGTGGTGCAGGCTTGCTTCAAGAACAGGGGGATGATGGCCGTGATAACAGTGATGGTTACTCTCGTCAGGCTGCAATCTCCAGCAGTTGCCTTTGTACGTTTTCAAGTTTCCCACTAGGAAAGCCTGACCATGGTGGCAGTTGGTCGCGAAAAGCCCCAGGTCCCAGATTCTGCCGCAGCGAATTTAAGACTCTCGAAGAGGTTCATGAGTAGCTTCGGAAGGCTGAGTGCGATTCAAATATATCGATGAGACTTATCATCATCAGGCAACTTCGAACTCTGGTAGTCTCTCGAACTCTAGTAGTCTCACTGTCGTGTCTCTTCAACCAGTACGGAAAAGCATTCTCGCAACAACCTTGTGAGCCGAGGAATGGAACCTTTCATCGAGCTTTGGGTGAGATCCAAAGTGGAAGGACGCTGTGTAGAGCAGGTTGTTGCACAGCAGATTTTTGACAGTATGTGATTGGGTCAAAGTCAGGCAGTCGGCCAGTTGTACGTTCCAAAGGGACATGGATTCGTCCTTAAAGTGTGCCCCTTCCTATAAGCCCCAAGCTGATTGGTTGCTTCACCATTATAAACGGCCATTTCGGGGGGTACCATCATTGATGAAGAAACGGACATATGTATGGATCTACAATGTATGGATCTACACACTGCATAGCTGGCTATTTGACCCTGAGGATCTCCTGAAAGGGCAAGCCCAAAACGTTGGAAACACGTTAGCTACAGTGGGATTGGAACCACGAAGCCGTTTGGACATGGGTGCTACATCTTTCATAGTTGATATGGGCATATGATGGTGTATCCACAAATACTGTAGGACAACCAATCACCTGTGGGGTAACACATATGGCAGTGGGTCAGTTCACCCTGTACCCCTGGTTCCCCCATGGTTGGTTAACATTGACCCATAGCCATATTGTATAAAGAATAACCTCATAGAAAAACATAGACGACTTCTGTTCAGGGAACCCTTTTTCTCCAAGAAGCACCTCCCATGCGCCGCAACAAGCTGTGTCCAGTGAGCAGATCTTGGGTCACTAAGATTTACCCGTGGTGATTTCCGTGCCCCCAAGGATTGCTGTTGATCAGGTGGTTCCTGTGGTTCCTGGGTAGGTCAGTTTACGAAGAGAATGAGTTGAAATCATGATCCAATCTGCCTGGTGGTTGTGAGCCGTGAGTTTAGGGTATCCTTTCGCGCTGAAGCTACCAGGAGGGACCAGGGCCTGCTGCTACTGTTAGGGGAAGCATTTCCGTTGGCATTTCTAACATCAAACATTGTCAAGCGTTGAATGGCAGTCATGAATCAATCATGATTAACCATCGGTCATAAGTTACAGAAATAATCAATCCTCATACTTAGCCCAATAGCTAATCCTTTCCACAAAACACAATCATCGGTTATAGTCATGATTATCCACTAGAGCCATCATCAAAGGAAGTTTGGAAGCATACTTCCGTGTTACGAACAACTACAATGACTACTGCAACAGATGTGAAGAGCAAGAGATGTTTAGAGCAAGAGATGTCTGAAGCAAGAGATGTCTAGAGCAAGAGATGTCTAGAGCAAGAGATGTCTGAAGCAAGAGATGTCTGAAGCAAGAGATGTCTAGAGCAAGAGATGTCTGAAGCAAGAGATGTCAAGAGCAAGAGATGTCT
>VSDK01016163.1:100239-114984 GCA_009767595.1 Symbiodinium kawagutii
GTTTTGTGTGGTGGTTTTGTGTTGGTGGTTTTCTGTTGGTGGCTTTGTGTGGTGGTCTTGTTTTGCTGGTTTTGCGTTGATGGTTTTGCGCTGGTGGTTTTGTGTGGTGGCTTTGTGTTGGTGGTTTTGCGTTGGTGGTTTTGTGTTGGTGGTTTTGCGCTGGTGGTTTTTCTGTGGTGGTGTTGTGTGGTGGTTTTGTGTGGTGGCTTTGTTGGTGGTTTTGCGTTGGTGGTTTTGTGTTGGTGGTTTTGCGTTGGTGGTTTTGTGTTGGTGGCTTTGTGTGGTGGTCTTGTTTTGCTGGTTTTGTGCGGGGGTTTTGTGTGGTGGTTTTGTCGCGCAACAGGAAGCACAATTTTTTGAAAGCACCATTTCAACAAACTATAGGCACTTTTGCCTCTGAATTATAGGCCACTGTTTTCTTTGACCTTATAGTGCTTGACCTTGGGAAACTTCCGCCCCCGGCTTGCCCGGGTACTACTGGTAGACATATATATAGGTTGATCCAGAAATTAAGGTTCTCCTACTTGAAAAATGGCTGTGAAATTGGATGATTAGTAGGTACCACCACGTATTGACAAAGCACATCTTATATAAATGACCAGTAACTAGTCTAACTGTTGGGATGTTTATCAATCCATTGGTTTGTAAATATTGACCCAAAGTCATGTAGCTACCCATATAGGTTGATATTTACCAACCAATGGATAGATGAACATCCCATAGTCATGGGTCATATTGATTGGTTGGCAATGTTGACCAAATTGTTTATTGCCCAAGCAAGTCTTCATCTGAACAGTAGGAAATCCTCCTGTTGGATGTGGTTCGTGCTTCTCGGTGTGCTGCCGCTGCGGATAGCCACGTGAAAAGATCTGGTTTGAGTCATTCTTAAGAAACAAAATAGGTTGGTCTTGTTCAGAAACAAAATAGCTTGGTTTTGTTAAGAAACAAAATGGGTTGGTTTTGTCAAGAAACACAATGAGTTGGTTTTGCTACGAAACAAAATTGGTTGGTTTCCCGCGCTGTGAAACTGTGACTTGTTTGTTTCGCGCCAGCTAAAGTCGGGACATCAGATTTGAGTCAACCTCCAAGATTGACCAGCTTTGTAATGTTGAATTCTGGCTGCCTCCCTATGAGAAGGTGCGCATGGGGCCAAGGGTAAGAGGCTTTGCAGCACCAGGAACCGTCGACTCAAGGGGTGGTTGTGGTTGACCCATGTGAGTCAACTAGCTGGTTAATGGTTAATAGTAGGGGAGTACCAACCAGTGGTAGTCACAATCAAATGTCTATGCTTCTTTTAGTATCAAAGTCACAGTGTTTTCATGAATTCCACTGAGGCAGCACTGGCCTTCTATGCACCAAATGTGCACCCTATCGAACAAAATCTGAACTGGACAGTGGTGAAGCTTCCAGAAATCAACACATGCCGGTCAGTAGTGTTTCCGACTAAATCTGGTTAGCGGGTAGTACCGGGTAGTACCGGGTAGCACTGGGTGCCCTGCTCGAAACTCGGAGTTGTGGATATTGTGGGCGGCCCTGAGATCCCGGGGTGACAGTCACCAGAGGTGGCACCGAATCGCCAAGAGAAGTATTTCCAATCTCAGCGATGTTGACACTGTGGTGACACATGGGGGTTTCCTAAGCCAGTTTGGCGATCCCCCAAGATATGGTTGCTTTATTACTATAAAGGATGAATATCAAGGATGATAGCTGGGGGTACCCGTATTTTGAAACACCACATGTTAATGCAGTGTGTAGATACACATATTTATGAAGTCAGTCATTGTGGGAATGCCTGTTGGCCTAGCTGCCGGCCATGCGCGCAGGCAGATAGGTGCAAAAAGAGGTTTTGTACGTGTGAAGATGCACTTGACAGATGCACATGATATATTTCATAGAGTTGGAAAAGGAGCGGTGTGGGTTTGCCAAACAAATTCAGCATGATTTCAAGAATCTCAGGGGTTTCAAGAAAAAAGGGTTGTTTTGTTTTAAAGATATTTCAGACATTATATGTCAAAAGACTGACTTCCTCCATGCTTGCTCTCCTTTGGCATGCGGAAAAAAAAGGGATCTCTGGGTTTCCTCCGGAGCCTGGGGGATACGCCCGCGCCCAGGATCCCGTCTCCACCCTATGTAAAGAACAACGTGGAACGGGGCAGTAGCACCTTGGACGCAGTGAGAGGCCGGCTGGTAGCTGGGCAGCCATGGAACCATGGCAACTTTCGCTGAATGATGGGTTTATCCATTAAAAAATTGTATATCATCGTTGTTTAATGACTAATTGACATTCCATTCCATTCCATTACATTCCACTACATTCCATTCCATTACATTACATACATGCATAGATACGCCTTCGTAATGTACATTCAGTATATATATATATTTATAGATGTATATACACATGAATGCAAAGAAAGAGGCATACACACTTACATCAGCTCCACACATTTGCGAACTACGATCAAACCAGCCGTTGACACTTCATGGTTCACTGCAACTTTGGCAGAGCTGGTGAGCCGAGGGTATGGCTCAAGACCAACCACTCCGACCTCACCCAACTAGCTACGCACCATTTGTTGGGTTGCACCACGTTTCTACAAGATGAAATTAGGGAGCAAAATAGTTGTACTGATCCCCTTTTGGTACCACAATTGTGTGGTTCCTTAGCTTTCCATTTGTTTCAGCGCCTGCCGTGTTTCTGCGCTAGGCATGAATCGGAAATATGCTATCCGTGCCTTGCCGTTGGGCGGTGGGTGTAGATCAAGAGCTGGAATCAGCTTGTTTCACTGGCTGCTTCGGCACCGTAACTTGACATTGGGAATGATATCGTTGCTGTGCTTCATTGATGGCATGATTTACAGCCTTGCTAGCATTGCTTACCTTCGTCAAACTTGCTGCTGCCCTTTGGTTGATGGTATTTTCCACAGGATTCTGTATTCATGTATCCATATACACCTAATATCTATAGCCAACAAAGCCCATAAATGTTATTCCTCAAACTTTTGTTCGAATCCTTATTCCTAGACACATTGCAGCACAATTTATGCAATCATTTGTTGCACGTATAAAGATACTTTTAACACATATGGAGCTGCAAATCTGGTTTATTTTATATTTTTTTCATACTGTATATGGCTGGTTTTAGTTGAATGTCTTTGCATCATGAACATTTTTTTTTGTACAAACTGGTTATTGGTTTCTTATATTGTATGTGCATGAGTACCTTCCCTAAAGACTTCATGACAGTATTATCATAGCAAAAGTTACTATTGAGACAACCAGTATCATTGATGCCAATTTCTTTCTTCGTTTATTTGACACTCGAAAATGACCAACTTTGCAACTCTTATTTTGCTAAGTTTAAGGTATGATGTTTTCGGACATACATATGTATATAGAAATATATTCACAGATAAACATGTATACATTTGGGCATATATAAATAGTTTCTTCTATTTGAAAAAACACATTCTGCATTTCCCCCCGTGGCTACCCGGTCGTGAGGTTCAGATGAGGAAGCGAAGGCTTTCCTGACTTATGACGCTCGACCAGCATTCACAAAGCGGTGTTCTAAGCCGAAGGTGCAAAAAATGGTCAACCAGCAATAGCTAATAAGGCATCGCTGTTGTTGATCATGGACACTGATGGTCAAAGATGGTTTATAGCTTTTGAGAACGTGTTGGTGATGACGATGATTGTTTGTTAATGATGGTTGTTGATAATGGTTGATAGTGGTCGACGATGGTTGTTGACGATGTTGGTTGACGATGGTGGTTGACAATGGTGGTTCATCTTTCATACTCACTACCGTTTTTTCATGATTGATGATCAAGGACTGTTTATACAGTTCCAGAATGGCTGATGATGAATGATACGGGTTCATATCCAAGAAAATGACAATCTCAACACTTCCAGAAATGGCGTGTGCTCCTTTCATGCTGAAAAATCAAAAGTTTTTTGTTTGGTGGCAGCGGATGCCAAGCATGGGATTTGCAAGCAGTGAAGGACACTGTGGCGTTCTGTTGCGACCATCCTACAACTGCAGTTTGCAGTTGTTCCAAGCATGATTGGAGAACGCCAGCATCGCTACCCAAAAATGGGTAGGTGAATAGCCGGGGTACCAGGGCCCTTGACCCACAACAATACCTCAAAATCGGTTGGCTTTTGTTGGTTTCTGCACGTGACCAATCTTGCGGCATCCAGTCCTGGCACATGTTCGCTAGCCTTGTGGAGCTAACGCTGCGACGCCAAGTGCTGCCGTTTTCAGCTTTGGTCGTCCAAATGACTCCAGGAACTCCAGGGATGAGCATCCAGAGTTTGATGATCACCATGATTGACAGCGGGACCATAATTGGATCATTGGTCACTTGCGGAACCAAGATTGACCGAAATGACCAATGATTAACCAATATTGAGTCAAACTGACCAATGATTCATGCTTAACTATGTAGTTGAAACATGTTAAATAGCCACAACATCAGTTGATGAAGCATGATTATCTAATGTCGTAACTACTCTGGGCCAGCTGGTTTGATGCTCATTTATCGATGATTACAAAGCATAAGTCGCCATGGTTTCCATGGCTCACACTTGCAGACTGTCAGGAGTCGGATGGTGTAGATTTGCGGCAGAACTATTTCTCCATCCTTTCCGCCGTTCTGGAGCAGCCTGTCTGAGGAATATTGGTTGAATGGGGGATCAATGTTTGAGAATATGTATGCTTGTTTGCAATATATACATATATATATATAGTGTGTTCTATGCGTATATATGTATATATATAGATATAAATAGTGTGTTCTGAGCAAACACATATATGTATGTATATATAAATTATATATATATATATATATGTCTATACATATATATATATATATATATTCAACGATGGTTGATAATTATGAATAATGGCTAGCAATGGTTGACCATGATTACTGATGGCACTGAGCAATCATGATTCATAACGATTCATACTGATGAATGGCATGTGGTGAATCCTAATGTATAAGTAAATTCTGAGCTGATAACGAGGGTAATGTCAGCCGGCTTAGTTCTCCCACTTACAACCACAGCCAAACAGCGGGATTTTGTGCCCGACTCACTTGTTCAAGGGGTAAACGTGGTCAATTTGGAGCAGGGCAAGCAGCAAGAGCCAGCGGCAACAAGTGGCTCAAGCAGCTCCCCTTCCTGCTCTGTGTCTTCAGATTCTTTGGGCATTGCAGCAACACTTGGGATGTGAAAGCTAGGCATTCGACATGGGGAATGTGAAAGGAAGAGATTTGACTACTTGGCTAAACATTTAAAATTGATCGGGATATGCTTGTCTCTGTATGCAAAGAATGTCCGTAGAATAGGTACATCCATGTATATCAGCCATCATTCACTACCGTTAGTCATCATTGATTAGCCACTATCCACTATCATCAACCATCATCGAGCCACCGGCAACTCGGCAATCAAATGATCATGATGATGATGATGATGATGATGATGATGATGATCATCATCATCATCATCATCAATCACATTATAAAACCATCGTGAAACCATCATGAGCCATCTCATTCAACCATGCCCCATCCTTAAACCATCAAATCGCCAGCCTGAATCATCAATTATTATCCCAAACCATTCACCACAGCTTTATCCGTTATAGATCCTTATTAAGCATCACTGAGCATCACTAAGCATCACTACATACCACCAACCATCCCAGCCCCAGCCCCATCCCCCCATCAACCGCCCCGCCTGGCGGCACGCCAGGCACCTCAAGGCCGGCAAGGCCGCGCGCAGCGTCATTGGCGGCTTCGACGAGCCCAAGCTGAGCAGCTCTGTGGCCTTCTTCGACGCTGGAAAGCGATGGAAGTGGGTTGAAGATGGTGGAAGTGGGTTAGATAGGGATGGTTACAATGAGGGTTTGGGATAACCAAAAAATACGATTGGGGATATAATATGATGGTTGATGATGATGATGATGATGATGATGATGATGATGATGATGATGATGAAGGAGTTAGTACTTGAGGATGGTGAATGAGCAATGCTAGTGATCAATAGTGACGAATGGTGGTGAATAGTGATGCTTAATGATGGGTAGTGGGTAGTCAATGATGGTTAATAATGATGAACTGTGAATATCAATGTCAATACTGGTTGATAAGCTTAATAAGGGTCAATTATGGTGATTGAGCTGGCTACTAAGGTTGATATTCCTGAGTGCAATGATGGTTAGGTCAAAAAGGCTTATTGATGGTTAGTAATAATGAGGGTATGGTTAGTCAAAATGGTTTGCAATGGTTCAGTGGTGAACTTCAGTAGTGATAATACATTTAATAATAGTGATGATGGCAGTGAATGGTGAATACTGGTTAACAAGGTGAATACTGGTTAGTAAGGGATAATAGCAGGGAACAATCAATTGTTAGTAAGGCAAGATTCTGAACAATTGGGAACCAATGATGAACAATCAATGGTGGATGAGGGATAATAGTGATGAATAGTGATGGTTTATGATGGTCAGTGATTGTAATGTAAAACTGATTCATGATGGTTAACCATTGGGTACTAGTTGTTAAATCAGATCAGTGATGGTCAACGAACTAATCACTGGTTGATAGCCGATCAACGGTTGATAGATGTCAACTAGCAAAGGGGTAATGATTCATGTTAGTCAGTTGCTAGCATCAACTATTGGTTGGTATCCGATAGTCCAGTTGACAGTGTTAACTATTGGTTTGCGAAAGTCTATAATAGTTTATATGTAATAACCAGTAATGATTAGCTGTCTGTTTGGAGTATCAAGCTGTTTAAAAGTATTAATTGTAAGTCAGTTGATAGTGTTAATAATTGTCTACTAACTAACCATCATTGACCATGTGGTGACTACGCCCTGTGGTTCACCATGTGCCGAGGAGCGGATTACGCGAGACCATGACCAAGAGCTGCCTGGCCTTAAGGGCACCAGCTGCACCAAGGGTTCCCAAGCAAGGATGTCGTGTGTTCCCAAGTTCTTTGGACACCTAAAGACGGTTTAGAATGGTTTGATAAAGATATTTTAGTGAATCAAATTTAATGTAATTCTAAATGGTTTGATACCTACAGTAGTGATTCAAATGCTTGAAACATACCCAAATGCTTGAAACCGGTGAACATGTTGGTTAAACTTGGTATCCCCAATGTGCTTTCCGAGTAGTGGAAAAAATCACCAACAATCGATCAGCTCCGGGCGAAGGATGTCCAACCTTTGGAAACTCGCTGCCTGGCACCATGATTTCCACACCTGGTGAGCGGTCCCAGATACCAACCAACCATCATAACTGGGCGGCTGCTTATTCAAATGATGACATGAGCAACCATCAACCCGCCAACTGTCAAGACTTGCTTCACGCAGTCATTGACTGTAGCTTTCTGAGCCACGGTTGGCTTGGGGCTGGTGGAAGGGGAAGATGTTGGTAGAAGCTACATGGCCTCAACGGCATCACCAAGGCTGAATGAGGTGCTGGTCCAGATGGCGAAGCTGATGAATCTGCGATTAGCCAAGTGATTGGGTCGGGTGAACATGTCATGGCAGTTCAAGCATCACTTCAGCCGTTTGGTACTTGAAGATCCAGCAGTAAACCACCGGTGGTGATCTATTATCCAATACGAGTTGCGAAGTTTAGGACCAGCTGAATCTCTTGTGAACGTCCCAAGAGTTGGGATGCCTTTGTCAAGAATTTTGTCGTTGACATGGTCTTGATTTTTCAAAGCGATGATTGTATCAATACAGAACACTTTGACAGTAGCTCAAGAGCAAGCTACAGTGGTGCTGACAATCATTGGAAATTGGTTTCTGTTTTAGAACATAGGAAGGAGCTTATTGGGAACGAGTATCAGTCATTTCCTAACATCTGACCACCCAACACATGTCAATCGATATCCAAACCGCCTGTTGGATCCGCTTGGAGTTTTGGTGGGTTTTGCATTGTTTTGGGATCTCAAATTTTGTTCTGCAATTTTCGCTATAGATGCTCTGAAACGACAGACAGGTTGAATTTGCAGCCAAATCAGAGCTGCCAAGAGCTAGCATAGAAGCCGAAACTGAAATCACTTTACGCCTTGGTTGCAGGTTTTTTCCTTCATAAACTTGTGATTTTCATACTCTAGCCCTTGTTTTCCACAGTCCGTATCTCCCATTTGGTGTCCAGGGGGTCTCAACCATCAAAGCTCCACCTTAGTTTTTCAGCATTAATCAAAACATACTTGCCCGAAGAAAAATATGGGTGAATAGTGAAAAGTGGTGAAACAAGTGCAGGTCACGGCTTAGAGTTCCTGACTATAGCTCGCTGCCAGGGCACTTTCGCATACATGTTCACTCCTGGAATCCGTTCTGACTCACACAAGTTGAGTGTTAGACGTCCAGCGCCACTAGCGCGAACGTTTGCAGCTATTGCCGAAGGGCCTGTCAAAAGCTGACTGTTGGTTCGCAGTGAGCGGCATACTCTGGTGTGTTTTGATATGTTTGCTTACCGGGGATTCAAGGATTTGCTGAGCATACGTTTGGGAGTAATGGTTCGCCAACCACAAAAATAGGCAGGTACCACTGGAATATTCATTGATGGTCCATTGGTAATAAGAATGGTCCCACTAGAATATCTGGTATATAAATAGAAAATATAGAGGCAACATTGTTATGACCAACCAAAAGCTCGCCGACAACTGGAGAATTCACATGTTACAACCCATCGAACCATTTGAAATCAACTCATTGCGCCAGTTCCCATCGTTCCTAATGCAGTCGCCTTGCGTTGCCATCAGTGAAGAAAGCATCCATCATTTTGGGGCTACAGCATGGTGATACAGCCTCAACCAGCTCTTGATCATTGCATCATAAAGCACACGTCATAAGTGGTACCCCTCAGCGAGAAACAAACAACTATAATTAGCTGGCTAGTTAGCTTGTGAACTCGAGTGGTCAACACCAGAGTTAGTTGCCTGTAAGCATAGTTAGCTGGTTACAAACCAGCTTATCCATTATCCCTGGGGTTACCAAACAATTTGCCATCACTTGTTCAGCGTCGAACTCCTTTCTTGCTGTCACCGCAGCTTCCCACTTTGGCTCAGCTCAGCAACAACGTTGGTGCGACCGGACCGCGTGCGCCAATGTCATGACTGTAGGCGCCTTTGAGACATGGTTGCCAACCATTTACGAGAATTCCTTGGATCGAGGCGCAAAGGGGAAAAGGAAGCGGATCATGCGCCTTTGGCGGTTGGTGAGTTGATTACTGTCATGGGTTGCTTGGTGATGTTGGTTGATCGCCAGCTTGAACTCTGTTTGAATGTCATCGGCTGTTCCGGTGAAGGCGGCTGTTGAGTATCGGCTATTGGCCATCCCTAAATCATCAGTCCCGTGGCTGTCCAATGCCAAGCTTTTAGCACTCAAGCCATGGGCTGGGCAGCACACACGGCGTAGCTCGCAAAATCCATGCATCAACTAGTCATCATTATTGAGTTATCAACCTTGATCAGAGATGATCAGCAACAGTATTGTCACCTACTCCTTACCTGCCATCGTTTGTAAGAAAATCTTTGGTTGATTCTTAGTATCAAGCACTTATCAATCATTCCCCCCGCATTGCCACAGCCTGTGCCCGCGGCCAGTCAAGCAATCCTGGCTGGGACTGCGCCGAAACGATGCCGATATTGAGGACGGGAGGGAGGCAGAGACAGTCAGATCGCGCACTCAGTTCACATCATCCTTCGCCATTGGGGAGGATCATTAAACATGGATAAGTGTATATCATTTTGATTATGATCATTAGCCATGGCGAACCATTTACCTTAGCCAGAACTGAGAGAAGAGGAAGTTGTCGCACATGCTTGGCGACAGGGCAATAGCTTGTATATGGTGTACAGAAGCAACAGCTAGTTGTCCTATCAAAAAATGTATATCACATCGAGATATTTTGAGTCAATTAGACCCCGTTATTCAAGGACCATATCTTTGCACCTGTATGTTTCCAGATTCGATCAGATTAGACAACAGATACATATGATGATACGATACATACACAACCGATATCATTTCTGGGAATAGGTTCATGATCGACAATGGCTAGTGGTTTATCCATGCTTTATGATGTTGATGCTTTTTCGTGATGGGTTGATGGTGGTGAATGATGGGTCACACAAGTGTGAGAGCCGTGGGTCCAGAGGGGCCTCCTGCCTTCATTGCCCACCATGTTGGTGCCAGAGTTTCCCAAGAGTGTGCACCGAAGGCGTTTCTGATAAAGGTCGGTGTTGCCGCAGGTTTGTGTAGTCGCATCATATTGATTGACTGGATCGATTTGACAGCTTAGATTCGAAATTTGGTGGTCAACATGCAAATGGATGAATAATGATGAATAGATAGATGCAATGAATAATGAGATTGTGAACCTACAGTAACCTACCTGGTCGATGGTTGGGATGTGAATTACTCTCCTGTAAGTTAGTGATGTGACCGTTTGTAGGCAAGGGACACCCGCGGGGTACATGTTTGGTTGCCATGACGGTACCGCCGAAGGCCTTTCTCACCATTGCCTTTCTCAAGATCGAGAAAGTCTTGGGGTACGACAAAGCAATGGATAACAGTAGGAATGGAATCCATTCATGGTTAAGTAAAACATCCACAAATGGAACGTATATGTATATACGATATATATATATATATATAGACGCATATTTACTCACATACTTTTAAGCCGAGATATATAGAAAGTTACAGAGCACCACAAAGCAAGATTTGTGTTTCTTGAAATTGGGTTTTCCCCTGTAGCCTCAAATCTTGAGTTTGAAGTTCCTGCAATTAAAGACTCGAGACTCGATTCCCCATTTTGCGTTGGTGATGGATGGTTACCAAGCTAAATATGTTTAGGAGACAATGACGGAGCACAACAGTGATGCTTGTCTTAGTCGCATGGTTGTACGCAGTGTATGAAACCACATTTAAACTCTATAGTCCCCTTGCAACGCTTACTTGTCAACGGGTTCAAAGCCATAGTGCTGCGACTGGGAAGTTTTCCTTGCCAGGGCCGTAGCTTGGGGATTGGGAAAGCACTGGTTTATGCGATTATCTTGTGAAGTTGCTTGGGTGGCACTGACCTGAGAAGTGACATGCCTGAAGTTGGCAATGCCAATTTTCAACCAATCCTGACCTATGGCATTGTCTCCAGTCAGCCCCACAGGAAGCGCTAATTCCCCAGGTGCGCCCCTGGTCGGTCAAGGGATTTGGCTGGCTGTGCTAGTGGATGGTTTGATGCTCCACGATGATCAGCTACTCAGCTACTCCAACCAGAAGGTGTGACCGTTGCCTTGTGAAAATGACGGTGGAGTGGCGGAGCAACGCATGATTTTACATGGTTCAGTGGATTATCATTTGCTTTGTAATTATGAGGGAGGGATTGGAACTACCAGGAAGGTTGGTTACAGTGGATGGGCAGTAATGAGTAAGACAAAATCCAGTTTTGACATCATCTCAGTTACCCGACTACCCAAACTGATATTTATTTCCACCAATTACTTTGGCACAAAAAGAAAGTTCACTGTTTGACGTTGTTTTTGTGGGAAAGTCCCCCTCTGGCAACCGGTGAAGATGCAGCGGCGGCGCGCCTTGTGTAATTTTTGGACCGCGTGGCTGGCTGTGAAAAACACCACATGGCTGTCGTCAGCAATGCCCTGAGCGTCTTTGCATTAACCGTGGCACGTGATCCAGCAGTTGTGGTTTCCCAATCAAAAATTATGCACGACGAATTCAAGGGAGAGAATCCGAACAATATGGGAATGTCAATGAAAAATAGTGTTGAACATGTTATTCAAATTGCTCCACTACCATAGTGCTCTGGGTGTTTTTAGCAACCTGCTTCCACAATGGTCTAAAGCCCTTTGAAAAAGGAATCCGGTCACTTCTTCCCCACTTCTTTGATGATGATTTACTTTCCTTTTCAAAATCGCTTGCTTGATTTCACACCTCATCCTGATGGTTTCTTGGCCTCTTCACTGTTGTAGAGCAGGAAAGGTTCAAACTTGCAATTCTCCAAAAGCCATTGGTTCAGAAGTGCTTGGTGAATGCATGTGGCCGTGGGTACCCTGCACCCCAGCTCTTCATGACCAGTTACTGGTCCAGCTGTTGGAATGTTCATCTACCGATTTTTAGCCTGGTTGGTTATGACCCATCTCCATCTACCCAATAGAGATACTAAGCACTTGTACTGCAACGGGTTCGATTCGACCAACAGCCAAAAACCAAATGGGCAAGTGACCAGAAAGGCCTGGCCTGGCGACGCCTGTTTTTCACCAAAAGAACCTCCCCTTTTTGTTGAGTTGTTTCTGGTGTGTTTTGATAGCGGCATGGATTGTCCGTAAGGTCTTAGTATACCCACGAGTTTGCCCCGGTTCCCTCCGGTTCCGCACCCGTCAGATCCCGAAGTGCTGCGCCTTTGGTCGCAGGTTCCGGAGGTCGAAGACCCTCTCCGAAGATTGACACTCTGGTTGCAGTGGGTTTAGCTGCCCAAATGGTTGTGGATGCAGCCTGTTAATCATGCTATGGTATTTTTGGTCATGTAGAAGTGATTGATAATGGTAAATTAATGGGTAATTCAGATTCATTGTTGATTAATGAGAGTTCATGGTTAGTGCTGTTCTTAATAAATGTTTGTTTTTGTCAACGGAATGGTTGCAGTGCACAATGATAGATACTGTAATGATACAGTAATCCTGTACACAATTTAGAATATTTTTACGCACATACTTTCAGATTTGCATACTATCTCAGGGGATGTATCCATCTCAGGATTGCAGGAATCGATTTCAGGACTACAATTATCCAGATTACCCCCGTAAATTTACATGTATCTGGAGGAGTTGAAGACACGGGTTCCAATCCATCGTGGGCAACATGGCGATCGCTTGTCGCAACCAAGATGCTTCATCTTAGCACATCGTTGCATTTGCATCTCAGGTTTTGTTTTTGTTTCTCCGTTGAGATGGATACGTGGGGTTGGGAAGGATCTATATAGTGTTTTTGCGAGACGTCTCAAAAAACCGGCTTATGTATCTATCTCCGGGGGATGTATCCATTTCAGGGGAAGAGAAAAGACAAAATGGGATTTTGAAAAAGGCGAAAGAGTGCAAAACTTCAGTTGCCTCTGGTAGGTGGGATGATGAATTTCCTGAAATGCAGGTGACAACAATCCACGTGTCGTGTGTCGCCATGTGGCTTTGTTTTCGGGAATTCCCAAAACTCGACATTCCAACAGTCCATTTAATTCGCCTGCTGTTTCTTGGATGTTGATTGTTGCCCACAACTATAGCCATACCCCTTGAGATAGGCACATCCTTTGGGGACGGGGCCCATATTTGCAGAAAGTCTTCCAAATAATGAATGCTAATCATTGATGATGCTGATGAGGAGACGATCATTGATCATGTTCCTCTTTGTTCTAGTTTCAACAAGTGTAACTTTGCATCCGCAGAGAGAATTGCCTCACTCGACATTCGCAGCTAAGTTTTGAGACCTTGAAAGCTGACTGGTAAAGTCCACTGAGAACTGTGCTGGAACTTACCACAACCTCAATGACTCAATGGCAAATTGTCCAAGGGAATGGCCACAGAACCTCGCAGTAACCCCTATTGTTGAAAGCCTCGCTGTGAACCACTCAGTAAAGCTCTGGCTAAACTGAGATATTTGGATGATCTTTGTGGATCAGCTGTTTGCTTTAGTCCTTTCCCCAAGTATCCACGGCTCTTCCGGAAACCAGAAACCAACACTTCAGTAAGCAGCTACATGGCCGAAAATCATGATTGCCAACAGGGAAGTAATCTACTTGTGTGGTGGATTATCCTGCCTGCGCAAGAGTCGACCACTGCGTCCCTCGTACACTTCGATGATCGTCACAACAACTGAGGGAACAACGGTAATCCACTCTGAGGTGATATGATATGCATTGTACGTGAACACCTTTATGCCTACTATATATAGGTGAACTTCGATTTTGTGTATATATATATATATTTATATGTGCGCAGATAAAACATATCTAAATATACAATTAAATAAGAAGTATATATATATATATATACGCGCAATGCCGGGGCTTTGCCCCGGCATTGCAAGTGATTGATATGATGGGCCGAAGGCCCATCATATCAATCACTGGTTGGTTCATCATGTCAACCAATGGTTGTTCTGATCAAAAACACATGTGTTCAAATGTCCCACCCCCGCTGCACTATATGTTTCATATATACAAAAGAACTCATTACCAGAATCAAATGTCCCACCCCTGCTGCACTATATGTTTCATATATACGAAGAACTCATTACCAAAATCAAATGTCCCACCCCCGCTGAACTATATGTTTCATATATACAAAAGAACTCACTACCAGAATCAAATGTCCCACCCCCGCTGCACTATATGATGATGACCATGGTGATGATGATCATGATGATGATAATGTTGATGATGATGCTGATGACGATGATCCCGTCACTCTTGTACCTGCGGGGCAAAGCCTAGGAATTGGCCGTGTATATATATATATATACACGCATGTTTTATAGATATCAGGTGAATAATGGTATATATGCATCACCTGTTATGTATATATATATATATATGGTACCCCCCCCCCAAAAGTCTACCTTTTTATGCTCATTTTTGGGTTTGCTTATGGAAGCATTGTTTTTGAGCATTCTATTGAAGGGGGGTACCATGTATATATTCG
>VSDK01016163.1:116704-153071 GCA_009767595.1 Symbiodinium kawagutii
CGCAATCCACAGACCCAAAACGGTAGACTTTTCAGGGGGGGTAGCATATATATATATATATATATATATATATTTATATTTATATTTTAAATCAAGAAACAATGCACCGCTAACTTTTGTTGATAATCCAAGCCTGGTTATCCCTGGTGATCCCCGAATCCTCCATGGTTACTAACTGGATCCGTTGCAATCCGTGATATCTCGCGGCGCCCAGTGGTGACGAAGAATTTACTTGGAACAACAGGCGCCGGAGGGGAGGGGGTGCTTCTGGGTGAGTCCAACTACTTAGGTGTCGGTTCATTGTGGTGATCAATGGCAAGCGCGGTGAATAGTGATTAACAACTACAATGTGAAATCAAATATGAATTTATTAATCAATATTGAATAATATTGATAGAATATTAGTGTGAAAGAACTGCTTCAATATTTAGAAACAGTGGCTTGGATAATGGTTCTCAGGATTGTTGTAACATTGTTTGTGGGTCCACAGTGCACACGGTTTGATTTGGATGTCCCTTGGAACTCCAGCTCGAAAGCCCTTTCGTTGGAGCTCATTGAGGTCGCACTGGTTGGTTTAGTCAAACTACGGTTAAGAAGCTCTCCCACTCCCCCTAATTGAAGGTCAACAATTTGAAAAGGTCAGCGCCGTGTTTCGGAGGGATCACCTGAAACATCAACCTGCAAGAGAATATACCAGATTATTCATGGTGAATGTCTCCATATTGTAACAGCATGTTTGCCATCATCACCATTACCATCACGCATCACTGTTCAAGGGTCGCGGCGCTGGTCTAGGCCTTGTCGTGGCACGTCGTTGCACCTGGCAGCGCTGAGAGGGAATATCTCGGAGGTGGAAAAAGTTCTGTCTGTAGGCGCAGTGGCAGCTGGAAGCACAGCCTGGTGAGGTTGGGGTCTAGGGGAGCTGTTGGACCCCAGCCATGGGTGACGTTCACCACCGACGATGGCTCTGGGGACCCTGGATGCTGGTGAATAATGTGCTGAGGTTGAATGGTTATTATGTTTGATAATTAGTGAAATAAACCGAATTAGTGCTTATATGTTAACAAATAATATTCGTTCATTATGGCCGATGATGGTTTAGGGTAGTTATGACGATGGTGAATTGTGGCAAATCATGATTCAAAACGGTTGATGATGGTTACTCATTATATAGTGATCAGTAGGGGTTTTAAATAATGGTAATGAATCGAATATATTGGTAAGTTATAAGCATTTGATTCACCAATGCATTTTTGTAGTCAGGAGCTGTTACCATTGGTTGATAGTGGTATGACTGTCTTTAATCTGTGCCAGCGGGTAATAGTGGCTGATAGTGGTTTGTACCTGTTGACCATGATTTAACATGTTAATTGCAGGCAATGATGGCTCAAGACTGCATACCCATTCATTGTTTGCAATGATTGACCACGGTCTGTCATGGTCAGTAACAGACTGCTAATGGTTGATAGTGACCAGCAACCAACTTATCATGGTTGATCGTGGTTCATGACAGTATATTTCATAGGGTTGTAAGACCCGATTGACAATGGCTTGATGATCTTCGTGATGGCTAGAGTTGATGCTCGGAAAGAATTGTGTTGTGGATTGGCGGATGGTGGTCGCCATGTCTGTGTGCACGGGTACCCAAAGATATGGTCACTCAACTGGCGGGACAACAGGCATACAACTTGAGTTGACATTGCCACGTGTGGCTGGTTATGAACCGTTTCAGCCGTCAATGGCTTGCTTGCTTGCTTGCTTGCTTGCTTGCTTGCTTGCTTGCTTGCTTGCTTCTTTGCTGGTTTGCTTCTTTGCTTCTTTGCTGGTTTGTTGGTTTGTTAGTTTGTTGGTTTGTTTGTTTGTTGGTTTGTTGGTTTGTTTGTTGGTTTGTTGGCTTGTTTGTTCTCTGTGAGTTCTTCATTGGTGTATTTGTTGTTGCTTCTGTTTTTTCCCAATACTTTGCTCTGCTATGGGATCTTTAGCCCAGATTTGCTATGATTTGCTCAGGTTCGATCCGGTGCAGCTTCAAAACCAGGTTCCGGACAAGGTTCCGGAGGGTTCTGGTACAGATAGAAAATGAAGTTCCGAAGGGTTCCGGTGCAGATAGCTGATGAGGTTACGCAGGGTTCTGGCACAGATACGTGGTGAAGTTCCGGAGGGCTCCGGTGCAGATACTTGGTGAGGTTCCAAAAAGTTCCTTTGCAGATAGCTGATGATGTTCTGAAGATTCCAATGCCGATACCTGGTAAACACCTGGTAAACACCTGGTGCAGAAACCTGGTGCAGAAACCTGGTGCAGAAACCTGGTGCAGAAACCTGGTGCAGAAACCTGGTGCAGAAACCTGGTGCAGAAACCTGGTGATGTTCTGGTGCAGATGCCTGGTCAGATTCCAGACGGTTGCGGTGAAGAGTTCCGCGGAACGGTTCCAGCGCAGAATCTGGTGAGGTATACCTTGTGAGGTTCCGGAGGCTTCCGTGCAGATAACCGATCAGGTTCCTGAGGGTACCAGTCCAGAGACTTTGTGACTTTTGGTAGGTGAAGTTCCAGAGGGTTCCGATTTTCCACCGACACCAAAACATTCTTTGCTGTGGCTCCGGTGCGATCCGGTGCAGCTTCCTGGCTGGGTTCCGGCATGTGTGCAGCATCCACATCGTGTTCTGCCAGATTCCAGTGCAGATCCACTTCAAGTTCTGGTAGGTTCTGAAGCATTCACGTTGGGTTCGGCTGGGTTTTGGCGCAAC
Organism: Symbiodinium kawagutii; assembly: GCA_009767595.1. Lineage (NCBI taxonomy): Eukaryota > Dinophyceae > Suessiales > Symbiodiniaceae > Symbiodinium > Symbiodinium kawagutii. The sequence continues at coordinate 119,447 of VSDK01016163.1, forward strand.
ATTCAGGTTGGGTTCCGGTGGGTTTCGGTGGAGCATCCACGTCGGGTTCGGGTGCAGCATCGACGTCCCGTTCCAAAAGGTTCCGGTGCATCATCTAGATTGGGCTTAATGAAAAAGGGGTTCCATTTTCGGGGGACTGACAGGTGCTAGGTGCAAGAAGGATCGTAGATGGGTCATGTGCAATGCTGAGACACGGGCAGTGTGGAAGACCTCCTCTTTTTCCGCAGGATGAGTGTCCTCAACTCACCACAAGAGCATCATTTAGCAGTCAGGTCAACCATCAATAAATCCGAAAGGAGGTACATGGGCTTCACAAAGGCCCCGCATACGACCTGTCATGCTGTTGGGGATAGCGATTTTTAATTTTGACGTCTTTATGGTTCTTTGATTTGATTCTAGCATTTGGGCGGCTGGGCTTTGCTGAAATAGCAATGGTGGCGGCAGTGACGCAACCATTGGCCAGTGAGACCAACCATCCAAACATATCCAACCGCTTATAGCTCACAGTTGATACTGGTTAAGAAATGTCAAGAATGGTTCAGCAAGGCATCCTGTTTTTTGCGATGCACGTTCTCTTGAATTGCGGTCAAATTTCACACAAACACACACAAAGGGCGCGTTTGATAGTCAAATTTGGTAGCTCTATACCGAGTGGGTGCCAGTGTTGTTGGCCTGATTGCAAAGTATCAATCTACACACATACCTTAGTGGATTCCTGGTGTGATCCATATCAACCTTAGTTGGCCCATGTACTTTAGGCAATCAACTGGTGTGATCAAGCCAGCAGCCATCTCATAGAGGGTACCATGATCGAGGCCTGAAAACCTATGCACAAACTGTGGGTCATAACAGTCATGTGAGTCATGTCATGTTCTTGTTGTTTAAGGGTATCATGATGTTTTTATTCGGTATTGTTTATGCAGGTTCCGATACTAAAACACCATCGTCCTAATATGGTGTTGATTGTCGCTAGCAAGATTGTCTAGCTGGCCTGTTTGGTTGGTGCTTTCTAACTTTTCAATCCAGCTCAAATATTGTTAATAAAAGACCTGACACACACGCATTTCTGACAGCCATTGTTCACCAGCTTGCATTTGTTTTCAGGCTTCCCCGTCAACCAAGGTTGGGTGGGTGGGTTGTGCTGCTTGATATGGTGCGCATAGCAGTATTTCAATAGCTGACACAACAAAAGATTGCTGGATGTATATGGATGTTATAGCCATTGAAGGGCCGAAGGTGAGTAGCTAAGTATTGGCAATCTGGAAGTAGAGCTCTTGCAGCTGCTAGCAAAGCATTACTGTAGTCAGCATGCATTGGTATGTATACAAAAGCGTTTGCGAAATAAGTATTTGTAGTTTGAAATATTTCAACTATAACTATGATGCATTTGTAATTCTGGAAGATAGTGATACATGAACAATAAATTATAAATTAAACTATTGCTGTAGACCGTTTCGACAGCTGGAACACCAGCATTCGTAATTTGCATTGTAAGTCCTACTGAGCTATCATGCCTGGGTTGGTTCTTATACAAGGATGGGTATTCCTTGGGTGACCGTTAAACCCAGCGGAGGCCTGAAGGAGGGTTTAGGGGAGGATTCCCCACCCATTGGGCAGAAATTATTTCAAGATGTACCCAGTGGTATCCCACAGTCAGAAGAGTTGATGTTTTTATACCTACAGTATATATATATATATTGAAGATTTGACTGTCACTTGCAGTGTCATTCATCATGGAACCAACATGCCATGTCGGTGTGGATATCCTCAATATCTCGGACCAAGGGCCCTTGACGCCAATTTGAGGCGTTGCGGATAAAACAGCAGCCATGTGCGTTTGGGTGTGAGTCCTGTGAGGACTAGCTGGATTTCTGTGTGACCACATCGGTGATATCTGTATTTCAACAGTTGGCTGGCTACCAAGCGGTTTCGCATGGTAGCGGAGCCCCTTTCAGGGGCGACCGTGCTCTGATTGACCACGATCCAGGGAACTCCAGGCCATCCGGCCTACCAGTGCACTGCGGGATTCTATCGTGCAGTGATCGCAATAGTCAGCAAGCCTATCGTGGCCACACTCTGTCACCAACTTCACATTCTACACACACACTGCCACACGAAGACATACCATCATACACCTCAAAGACACCATGGACACGAAGGACAGTTTTCGTGACCTGCAGTTCGATGGGAAGCCATCGGGTTATCGTGACTTCAGGCGGAAAGTCATCTTGGCCGTTGCTGGTCAAGAAAGCAAGCACGCAACGCTTGCTGGACCAAGACTGCTGCAACGTCTACAAGGTGAAGCCTGGAGAGCTACGGAACACATCCGTGTGTCAGACTTGCGACAGCAAGACGGATGGCTCCTGGTCCTGAAGGCATTGGACCAGCACTATAAGTACCTCCCCGAGACGGAGCTCCATGAAGCCGTCGAAGAATTCCTCTTTGCCATGAAGAGGAAACCAGGAGAAGGAGCGACATCCTTCTCTTCAAGATTTCGCACCCAGCTTTCCAGAGTGCAAGCACTCATTGCACAGGAGCGAGAGTTGACCAGATCGAAGAAGAGAAGAAGGAAGACTCAAGGTCCGCAGCCTGCGGACTATCCAAGCAGTCTGGAAGAGTCATCAGGGTCTTCTGGTGAGTCGAAGAAAGAAGACAAGCCACCGTCTAAGTCTGCCACGGAAGATGAGCAAGGAGGAGAAACTCAAGCTGAAGAGGGCACCGAAGCAGCTGCTCGAGATGAAGCAGAAGTACATAGCACCCACACGGGCAGATCGAAGCAGCCATCGTCTGTGGGATCAAAGAGGAAAAGTGAACATGCCTCTCAGCGTTCTCGTGGAACCCTCAAGGCCGATCAAGAAGTGGCCAACCGTCGGATGCTGGAGATGCTGGGAACTTTGGAACAGGGACATTTGCGTCCGAAGCCCATCTTTCCACAGGCCATCCTTGGCCACCTCTACATGCGGAAGTTTGGCTTGAATCGTGAGCAGCGTGCTCACATCATCAGAGCCACCAATGGCTCATCCAGACTAGATGATGTGGAGCGCATCGTTCGAGCCTCAGACTTGGAGGAGTTCAAAGCAGATGACCGCCGAAGGCCAGATGATCGGCGTCCGAAACCTCCTCCGCGCAAGGAAGCCTATGCAGTGGAAGCTCCTGAGGATTCGTCATCGAGCCTGGTGAATCCCAATGATGAAACTGACGAGTCCATCTCAGGAGATGCACTTGCAGCCGAAGCAGATCCTGAGGCAGAGTCTGATCAAGAGCTTCAGGAAGTATATGAAGTGCAGAAACGTGCCAAGAAAGAGTACAAGAAGCAGTACAAGACCTACAAGGAATCACGTCGGAGAGTGAGGGAAATCAAGAAGAGCCGATCTCCTTATCTTCCAATTGTGGCCCTCCAACAGTCTGGGGACACAGCTGCTACTGGTTCAAACCAAGCACCAGTTCCGAAGCAGTCGTTTGGCTATGATGCCAAGCGAGCACAAAGCAAGAACCAGCCCAAGAAGAAGACTGAGTTCAAGCCATCAAGTAGGAAGGAGGAAGCAAACCTCACATCGAGTGTGGTGATGGAACACTTCTCCTACATGGTGACAGATGAACCCAGCCTTCAGGAAGATGTCTGGCTGACCGCCGTACCAGAAGGATATGCGATCCTCGACACAGGATGCACTACGTCGGTGGTGGGTCAGGAAACGTCTGAACAGCTCAAGCAGTTCTTGCAACACCAAGGACATCCACCTCCGAAGCCTTGTTCACTCCCTCCTGTGGAGTTGAAGGGCTTCGATGGAACCAAAGTTCAGTGTTCAACTGGTCTTCGATGGACGGTCAAGATTGGACAGTTGTGGGGATCAATTTCCACCTATGTCGTCCCAGGGAGTGCTCCATTTTTGCTCTCCCGAAGAGTCCTTGAAGGGATGGAAGCTAAGCTGGATTTGAGTGCCAAGACATTGACATCGGAGAAGCATGGGATGGAGAACATGCCCCTTCGCCAAGCAAGCAATGGTCATTTGCTCTTGCCGCTGGTGCCACCTGCGGCTGATGTGTTCAAAGAGTTCATGCCACGAGATGATGTTGCCATGACGGAGCCTGCTGCAGATGTGCCGCAGTCCTTTGACTCAGTCCCAGAGGACCACCGTCCAAGCCAACAGCCTCGAAGTAGAACCAGTCAGCTTAGCACAAGTGATCGTAGGAAAGCACTTCAACACATAGTAAAGAATACTCGAAATGGGGTAGTAGACATAGAGGAATATCGTAAGGAGTTGTCTAGCATCTTTGGATCCAGTAGCTCGCAGATCGTGCATGCCTTCGTTGCCTATAGGCCACGGTTGGAACGGATTCCCGACGATGCAGGAACACAGCCTTACCATCAAGCCATAGCATCACTCACACATGATGGTGTTTTCACAGTTCACCCCTGGTCTGCCCGCAATGCAGGAGCCGAACGTCGAGCAGTGGAGCGAGTGAACGTGAGTCTTTTTGCATTCACGAGGCCTGACACTTCCTCCGAAGAAGCCATGCCTGCAGATGCCTCCCACTGTTCTCACTCATGTTACTGTTGCAGGGAGTGTGATTCAGAGGGCGAAGAAATCATGTTGGTCCCAGAGAGTGATGTTAGCTGTTCCACCGAAGCACTCTATGGAGATGAGAGTAACTGGGATAGCTACAAACCCCTGAATGATAAGGATAAACAAGTAATAGAAGCTGGGATCAAAGCACTGAGGCGTACATACGCCCAGTTCATCGGTAGTCGCCTCATGGAGGGAACGGAAAAGATTCAAGAGGAATTGCAGGAATGGCTTGGTCCACAAGCCATCAAGCTGCTGTCGCCCGTCCATGTGGTAGAAGTTTTCACTGGGAAAGCTCCACTTTCTAAGCAGCTCGAACAACATGGTAAGTCATGCATTCGTATAGGTCTGGATTACGGTCATGATCTTAACCTTCATTCGCACCGGAGAAAGTTGATGCTGTTGCTCACCTACTGTCAGCCACAGGATGTGTGGATTAGTTTTCCGTGTGGCTGCTGGGGTCCGTGGAGTAGGCTGAATCATAGCAAGAGCCCAGAGCTGGCAGCTGACATCGACCGCCTGAGGCAACAGGCCCGTCGTCATCTGTCCATCGTTCCCGAGATCTGGAACTTCCAACTTGCAGTGGGTGGACATGTACACATTGAAAACCCTCTTACCTCTGATGCTTGGAAGGAGTTGAAGCTCCACAGTGCATATCATGTAAGGGTTGATCAGTGTAGCTTAGGTCTTAGGTGTCCCAAGACTAATAAGCCCATCCTGAAGCCCACCAGAATCGTCACTTCATGCTTGCAAGTTGCACAGAAGCTCCAGAACTATAGGTGTGACCATAAGCACGAACATGCTCACCTAGAAGGGAATTATAAAGGAAAGCCACTGACATCATACGCAGAAACATATCCACGCAAGTTCTGCCGCATAGTGTCGACATCCATCGTGCAGCGAGAACACCTGCCCGTGGAATCCTGCGACATCCTGGCAGAGTCCGTGGTCGACCTCGAAGGGGAAGATCCAGATCCAATGCATGAATCTGCTCCTTCCGACGAGCCAGAGTTGCCAGAAGAGGCTCAGAGGTTGCAAGCCATGATCCGTAAACTGCATGTAAACACTGGTCATGCATCCGTCGAGCAGATGCTGCGTTTAGCAAACAGATGTCAGGTAGCTCCAGCGGTTAAGCAAGCCATCAAAGAGTTCACATGTCCAATCTGTGAAGAACACAAAGTTCCAGTATCGCATCGAAAGTCAGCCGTGCCCCATGCAGAGACACCAAATCATATAGTAGGTATCGACTTTGTGCAAGTAGAACTCAAGAAAGATGATGGTGAAGGGGGAGTAATCGAGGATAAGTTCAATGTCCTGACGTGTGTCCATTTGGCTACGGATTTTGCACAGCAAATAGTGGTTCCTACTGGGAAGGGTCTTTCTCAGGCATTTCACGAAGTGTGGACCCGTCCTTTTGGTGCCCCAAAGATTGTGTATTCAGATCCTCATGCTTCGACCTTGTCGGCAGACTTTCAACATTATCTCTCTACTCATAATATCCAACTGCTGCATTGTGCAACAGAAAGCCACTGGCAACTCGGACGAGTTGAAGTAGCCAATCGTGTTTTGCGCGGCATGGCGCAGCGGGTCTGGCAGAGCTGTAGCCGTCCACATGCAGAGATCATCGAAGTTTGTGCCAGTGTTCGTAACCAGCAACTTCGAAAGCATGGATTCAGCCCGGCACAGTGGTTTCTAGGACATGATCCAGCACATGCAGGGATGTTGAACGATGTCTCGGAACAGCTCAACTTTCCAGTCCAGTCTCAGGTCTCAACTGACCCTGAGTTTGCCGCCCGTGTTCGCATGAGAGAGGAAGCAGCCCAGGCATTCCTACGTGAACATGCTAAGGACACCTGGAGAATAGCTTTAGCAACACGAAATAGGCCCATGAGAGGACCCTATCAAGTAGGACAACTGGTATATTTCTTCAGGAAGCGAGCAAGAGGGTTGTTGTCAACACGTCATGGAGTCTGGTATGGACCAGGTAAGGTGATTGGTTTAGAGAGCTCAAGCGGTAGCGTCATTCCACGTGTAGTCTGGGTAGCTTACAATGGATTTGTATATAAGTGCAGTCCTGAAGGCCTCAGACCCATGACTCAGGATGAACAGCAATTCCGAGATTTGGCTAGAGACCTCGCACAAGGCCGTCTTGATCCTGATGTAGAGCAAGCAGAGCAGAGCTTATCACAGAGAGCACCACAGTATCAAGATCTTACTGGAGAACGACCGGAAGAATCAGATGAAGAATTAGAAGAAGATTGTCGCGAGGAGCCACTCATTCATGAACCACCCTTTGATGAAGATGATGGGGCACCACGAAAGATAAGAAGAAGAATAACTAAGTCACCAGAATTTTGGGCTAAGAGGGCGCAAGGGATGCAACCCTATGGATCACTTCAGGAAGGAACCATTCCTACCATAGTAGGCCCACGCACCACCATCACTGCTAGCACAGGTGAACCACCTAATAAACGTAGGGCAGTGCTGGAAGAGATTCCTGAGGAAGAACCAATGCCTGATGAAGATGCGCCTGATAGTGTAGAGTATACACCATCCATAGCTGATGAACCACCTGCCGAGTTGAGTGACGTAGCTATGCCTGAGGTTGTGCCGAGCTCAGAGGGCGTGCCCAATCCTCCGGAATCGGAAGATTCCTCGGAGCCAGTTGTTCCAGCACTTGGTCCATCAGAACCTTCCCAACCGCCGTTAGAACCACCAGTCTCAGGAATAGATCAACCAGTTCCCAGTGATGATGAGCTGATGGTTGAAACAAAGGATGGTCCTGTAAAGGCAAAGGAAAGTGTTCTGGAAGTGTCGCTGGACGTGACTCGAGACGATATTTCCAACGACCCACTTTTCTTGTGGCACGTGCTAGACGACTGTCTCGTCGTCGCAACACAGAAAGCCAAGCTCCGTCGGGTGGAAGTAAGCTATAGGAAGCTTAGTCCAGGGGATCAGGAATTGTTCAAGAAAGCAATGCAGAAGGAGTGGCAATCCTGGATAGATAATAAGGTGACATCAATATGTAAAAACAGGGGCATCGATCCAAACAAGGTCATTCGTGCAAGGTGGGTATTGACATGGAAGAAAAGTTCAGATCCAGATGATCGCTCCCGCGTGCCGAAGGCACGTCTAGTGTTAATAGGCTGGCAAGACCCAAACCTTGGAGAAATTGCCACAGACAGCCCAACATTACGAAAAGAGAGCAAACACCTTGTTCTGTCCATTTGTTCTGCCAAGAAGTGGAAAGTGTTTGGTGCAGACATCAAAACAGCGTTCCTCTCAGGTGACAAATCCCAGCGAGAGATCTACTTCAAACCCCCAGCAGAACTAAGAGAATGGATGAACCTTAGTCCCACAGACCTGTTCCGTTTAGAGAAAGCCGCCTACGGACTTGCAGAAGCTCCCCGAGCTTGGTTCTTGCGACTCTCGAGAGAGATGCGGGAGGCAGGTCTGACACAAAGTCAGCTGGACCCATGCTTGTTCGTTCTAAGGATCAAAGGTGAGTTACACGGAGCATGTGGGATACACGTTGACGACCTCTTAGGAGGCGGAACGAAAGCCATGAATGATATCCTTGATAAGTTGAGAGCCAAGCTTCCGTTTGGAGACTACCGCACCTACACAATCAGATATACAGGTATAGAGATAAGACAAGATCCTAGGACCTATGAAATCGAGATTGGCCAAGAAGCATATGTAGATGCGTTGGAATGTGTCCAGACTAAGCCCCTGGGTGTAGCTAGCACACCGCTGCCAGACAAGTCAATCCTCCGGACCTGTGCCGGTCAACTTGCCTGGGTCTCCAATGCTACCCGTCCAGATCAAGCCTTTTTGTCATCATACCTTCAAGGAGTCCAAGACAAGGGGTTAGTGTCACATGTACAGTTGTACAACAAAAGCATTCGAGAGATGAAAGAACATAAGGTGTGTTTACGGTTCCCCAGCGATGTTCCAGTCGAGGACTGGAGACTCATATGCATAGCTGATGCCGGTTGGGCCACTCGTGACAACGGCGACAGCCAAGGAGGGTATCTCCTGTTGCTGGCTGAGTCAAAGATGCTCAAAAGGGAACCAGCTAAATGTTGGCTCGTAGATTGGTCGTCCAAAAAGCTGAAGCGAGCAGTTCGCTCGTCGGTTGCCGCAGAAACACTTTCGGGGCAAAATGGACTGGATGCTCTAGAGTTGTTTCAAGCAATCATGGCAGAAACCTTGGAAGGTACAGGTCCACGAGAGTTTCGGGAAATGATTCCATCGAAGGAGTCTGGTTTGGTAATAGATTCAAAAGGTTTCTACGATGCCATTACCAGAAGTTGTTGTTCCCAAGCGATCTCAGTGGAGAGACGCCTTCAAATAGACTATGCCATTGCTAAGGAGACCATGGCAAAACAAAATGTACTACCATTCTGGATCAACAATCTTCGCATGGCAGCGGATTGCCTCACAAAACTGAAAGGAGAAAAGAAGATACTGTTCGATATCCTAGAGAGTGGTAAGTATCAAATAAAGGTGTGTAGTGTGTCTGGCCGCAAGGAGAAAGCCGGAGAAGGGGCCGAGAATTCATAACGACATCCAGTTTCCAAGAAGCCACTTGTGTCATCGTCCATTCGTATAGTGGGAGTGAGTGTCGTCGTCAGAGTAAGCTGTGATCGCTCATCCGTGGAGTTAGCATGACATAATTGTAGAGTGTATAGGAATCAAGTGGTAAAAAGATTTGCAAGCATTCATTTTTCTCAGTGAAGTTGCATCGCATGTCAGAGACATGGTCGTTGTGTAGCCTCGCCTTTTTGCACCAAGTAGATATCTCTTGCCTTTTACCTGTGTAGTAGCCGTGTGTTCCACATGGAGCCTGCCACCAAGAAGATGACAAGCACTCCGGGAGCCCTCAATGAACGAGAGTTGTCTCTAGCAGCTGGTCTTCTTGCACGTGCTGTGACACATGGTCAGCATAGTCAGTTATCCAACTTGATCGCTCAAGATATGCACCATCGCTCTATGACTGGTCCAGCCCTGGCATTCATGACCAAGGTTTCTGAAGAGATGGGTGGTACTATGGCAGACAGCTCGAAGCGTCTGCGAGAGGATGGAAGTGAGTGGGGTGTTGTGTCGCCACCAGAGTCTCCACGTGGCAGTGGTGTCATCTATCGTGATGGCTTTCCACAGGCTTACTTGCCAAGTGTCCCCAAGTCATATCTTGCAAATGTTCAAGGAGTACCAGTGCCCATGCCGGGAACTACACGAGTGTTCGTGGCTGAGAATGGAGAGGACAACACAGTCCCCTTGCCAGAAGGAATCGCTTCTGTGTCTGAGTGGGCATGCACTGAGCTCAAGCTTCCCAAGTACAAGGATGACAATATGACTTATGCAAGCTTCGTCGAGAAGTCGAAGGAAGATCCAGAACTGGTTGGCTATGCTAAGATGTTGATGGGATCGTATGGATACTATGCCAAGAATAAGAAGACTTCCAAGTATACGCATGGAGTAGACTTCGCCTACTTCCTCTGTCGTGTGAAGTTCAATCCAGTTTCTGAAGATTTCCACCGCACTCTTCGCAAGTAAGCATGCACAGCTACTGGCAATCGAGTGAAGATTTTTGTATAGACCCACTGGTCCGTCGCCCTTTCGGATAGAGGGCGTGAAGATTTGACTGTCACTTGCAGTGTCATTCATCATGGAACCAACATGCCATGTCGGTGTGGATATCCTCAATATCTCGGACCAAGGGCCCTTGACGCCAATTTGAGGCGTTGCGGATAAAACAGCAGCCATGTGCGTTTGGGTGTGAGTCCTGTGAGGACTAGCTGGATTTCTGTGTGACCACATCGGTGATATCTGTATTTCAACAGTTGGCTGGCTACCAAGCGGTTTCGCATATATATATATATATATATATATATATACAGTATATAAAAATAAATAAATAGATTAATATATAAAGATATGGAAATGGATATATAGATATAGATATGGGTGCAAATGTCTATGATCCGGAGCCGCTGCACGGGTGACTTGCAGGTGTATGGATAGGGCCCCAAAGTTTACGGACGGTCCCGAGAGTAGGAAGAAAAGAGTCAAGAGCTGAATGCTGGTTGATGGGGGTAAATGGTGGTCAATGGTGATCAATGGTGGTATTTGATGCTATCTGATGGTGAATGGCTGATGGTTATTGCGTGGAGACAATGTCAGAAGCATTGCAGAGCAAGTGGAGTTGCAGCCCAACATGCTCTCAGCACAACGAGAACTATTTGGTAATGCAACACAGCGGATGATGTTTCGCCTCTTGGGAATGGCCATATTCCGTTGCTATCTTTGATTCGAAAGAGGGTATATGGATATCGATTCTCAGACTATCATATACGAAACTGAAAGTATGCTTTTTGCACAACATATTCACAGCATATCGCTTTTTGCGAAAAAAACAGATCCCAGAAGTTTTGGTTTAATGGCACACCTAATTGTCTTTAAAGAAATTCTCTTTGGGGTCATTTCAGTATGCGTCAGTACTGGCCCACGGGACTCTATATTTGATCATATTTGTACTTTTTTGTGCTCGGATTTGCAACACTTTCAATCTATCACTGGTGGTGGTCAAAACTAGCTATCAGCCAGACAGATATGTAAAAAACAATCCAACATTCATACTTTTCTGTGCATGTTTGCCATGTTGCAGCGTTCTGGGGCACTCCTAACTTCTACACCTGTTTGATATGTAGTGGATGCAGCTAGTGAGTTCTGCAATTTTTTGTATATGCATGTTTAGATCATACTGTATGCATATGTCAATGTGTACATATATACATATATACATATATATATATATATATACACTAGTAGATACAAACATATGTACTGAGGATAAGTGTAAATAGGATAGCAACATTGATTTGCATATATAATCGAGTGATGGTTGACCAGCTCTTACATGCCAACAGTTGAACGGCGTACGTGTGTACTTACATACTGGGTATATGTATATTATCATGGTGAGTACAACTGTGCATGTAGCTGCTACTTGATCAACTGATGTTTCGTTTTAGCCCCATAAACCCAAATAAACCCACAGATTTTTCGTAGCCAAGTCGTTGAGCCTGCCGCGCCCCGGCCAGAATTTGCCTACCTCGTCAAGACTCCCAAGGGCGAGGCGCTGCGCCCCAGACCTTGGTTTTTTCACTCATGGCGAGCGGAGTCCTGGCTGACTACCAACTTGGTACTCGGATAAGATATGCTTAGTTTTGGTTAAACCCGTGAATCATGCTTAATCGTGGGTAGTATTGAAACCAACAGTCAGCGATCGTCACAATGGAAATGAGCGGATTTCAATTGCTGATTTGATCTGGAGCAAATCAAGAAGTTTTGACAGGTCAATGATGGGGGAGAGCCATATCCTGGCACCGGACGGCCATCGATTGTCTCAAACCGATACAACAAGGGTTCAAGTGGCAGCAGAGTTATGTTGGTCTTACAACTCGTTTATATTGGCAGTTGCGTTGCAAGTTTATGGTACAAGCAGCTAGAAAGGATCACAACGAGTTATGTTCATATTGGTGTCTAGAGTTATCCTGGTCTTGTAACTTGAGCGAGTAGCAGTTATGGTAGATATGACTAGCGAATTTTCGCTGCGGCCAACAGATTTTTGGATACCCCTTGCTGCTGTGACAATACCAACAGGCAAAGTTATGTTGGTTTTACAACTAGCTTTTACTGTCAGTTGTGTTGCAAAATTATGGTACAAGCAGCTAGACAAGATCAAAAAGAGTTTTCTTTCTGGTGGTATATGGAGTTATTCAAGTCTTGTAACTTGAGCAAGCTGCTGTGACAATACCAACGGGCTGAGGATCACTGGCCCAAAGGGGGTCATGTACTTTTCTTTGCCAAAAAAGATGGGCAATCAGATTCTCAGTCCCTGGGTTCTGCTGTTGCTACATGATATTCTCACAAGGCCCTTGATCCCACCATCGTGTCTATGATAGTCACATTATGTTAGTTTATGGGTCCATTAAGGATTCCTCCAATACTGGTTGCTTTCCCCATGAACAGGTTCGGGAGGTAATTTTGGAACTCCATAAGCCATATCTTAAAGCCAATACTTTCCAGGGCTGCGCCTAGAAAATCTTGTTCAATCACCAGTCGTGGGAGATTTGCCAGCGGTGGGCTTTCCAATCGTCGCTTAAGCAATCAAGCTACTCGATTTTAGTTACCATGGTTTGATGATTTATCCATGATTATCAGTGAGCATCATGACTGAACCATGATGGGCGATTGACCAACCCATTATTATCGCTCACCTAGCAATGAAAATCGCGATATGCGACCGATCCCCGTTGGCCCGCCATCGGCCAGATTCAAATCTGCACGGGAGAAGCCATCCATTTGGCAGCAAGCCGGGGTCACTTGTGGCTGGTCGCTGGGCCGCAAAGTCGGCGTCTTTGGATGGAGCTGTTAATAAGCTGTTTGCTCTTCATTCCTAGTACTGTTGCTGTTCTGCTCTTGTTGGTTACTTCAAGCGTTCCTTTTGGCTCATCCAAGAATTCGGTGACAACCACAACCAAACTTAGCGGTGACCCTACCCAGGCTTTGGATACATGTGGGTCATTGGAGAAAAAATGCCCTCAATCTTTCACGGTTGCGGAGATCTGGCAGATCATGTCTCAGTCTCAGCTCCGGCAAGACCCCGGTGCAGTCAAACGATTCCCATCTACCTTGGTTTTCCCTGCTTGATTGTGACGGATTGTTATGTAATGATGGTAAATGATTAATGTTGGTCAATGAAGGTAGATGATCGCAAATGATTGTAGGGGGTGGTTGGTCATTTTCATTGATGGTCAACACTTCTAAGCAAGAATAGTGACAATGTTCAGCAATTGGATAACTTTGAGAGCCTGTCATTATGTCATCAGCTACCCACATTTTTATATAATCAGCTGATCGAAATTAGTCGGCTGGTGATGGTTCTGGCTAGCTGCTTGTCAGCCCATGCACTCACCATTGAATCTGACAGGTGGTGGTGATCACCAGTGTCATCACTTTCAGCAATGTTTGGTGCGCATCATTGCTGCTTGTTAGTTACTACCCATCTCTACCCATTGATTATTCCGAGCTTCATCATTAGCCATCGAATGAAACCTGCAGCTGAGCCATCAGCCATCAGCTGATCAACCAGGCTCCATCTCTGAGGTGGATGCATTGCTGCATAAGCAGGCAGATATCAACAGCACCTCGGCTCAGCTCAACCTTACGCTTGGGCTAAGGGGTGCAGTCCAGTACCTGAGCCGCACTGCCGAGTGCTTCAAAAGTTTGCTGAGAGAAGCTAAAAGCAGTTGGCCGTATCCGGTGGTTAGCCTTAGTGGTTGACCTGGGTGGTCAACAACTAGAGAAGCAGATTAAAACGAAGGTCATCAGCACGCTAGCCTTGGATTTAGATGACCATTGGAATGAATCCAACTATTGGTGGATGACGCGGGTCCCTAAGCCCCTTGAGCTTTAACAGTAGCTTGGCCATGGCAGTCGGATGGTACCTGGTCACATCCAGGCACGGCATGGTAAATCTCAACAGTTCGACCAAGAACTGGTCATGGCTTTGGGATTGGCTCACAGCCAGGGGTACGCGGCCCTTGACCCATAGGCATTTGGTGTTTCCGCTGTACCCCAGCAAGCTGGCAGCAAAGGTAGCTGCTAAGGTGCCAAGCATGCTGGGCCCCTTAGCGATCATGCTGGGACGGTACCTCTGGGTAAATGTCTATGGTGAGTCGGCTCTCTCTCAAGGGGCCAGTTGTAAAATCGGTATTGGACGAGCTAAGTCGGAGACAGAATGATGATCACATATGACCACGAACCCAGCCACCAAAACCACTCCTTAGTACCCAATCTGATGAACTCAGACCATGATGATTGGTTGTAGTTGTAGATCCCTCTTAGTCTTTGTTGTTGACCAACAATAGTTTAGCTATTTATATTTCAGATGTCTTTTGTGAGTCAGTGCACCCAGCCGTACTCATGGCTGCTCAATTCTACCTTGGAACGGGATGGAACAGGGCAGTCCCTCTGCTGCGATACTCAAGTCATGAGTTTTGTCTCTCGATCCTGCAATCCCTTTGTCTTGGCCATACCATCTCATGACCGTATCGGCAGTTATCAACCTTATTGCTGATGATCTACCTATTACTGTCTTTTTTGCCATATTGCTTTGGAGGTGTTTGCTAGCTCCATTTGAAACTACCAGCCGAGCCATCAAGTAGTCCCCAATGACAACGTGCGACTTAGCGTGTCATGTCCAATTGTTATATACACTGTAATCATTATCGACACTCAGAAATTGGCCATGATGGCCAATCATTACTCATAGTTACTGAATGAATGGTATGAACCACTGCCATGAATCATGAGTAAGCATTACAAAGCAGGAGTGCCTCATTTTGTCTCGGATGTTTGGTTGCCACGCTAAGTGTGAGTTCACTTAGCAGAAACTCAACCTAGCGTGGGCCCAACGCTTTCCCAACGAATGGGTACCTTGGATACATGAACCCCTTGCTCAGAATTGGCAGTAGGGGTACATTCTCACAATGGTAGTAGTGGTATTCACCGTTGTCAAAACAATTGAGAGTGGTATGAATCAAGGAAAGGGATCGTACCTGTTGACTAGAATGTTCCTGCAAATAACAATAGGAATACCACCGACATTCCCATGCGACATTGACCCCTGAATGTCATCATTAATTCATGTAACATTAATTGGGCATAATAGGAAATGATGTCCCTTAATAGGATTGCTGTTACAAAATGATCCACCGGTTGAAAAAAGTTTGTTACAAATTGTTTAGCTACAATTGTCCACCATCGAATCATATTGAATACTGTAGTATTTGTTATCATTCAACTACTGTACAATTCCCTGGTGATGATGATGCCCTGGATTGCAATGATATCAGCTTCCAGGAATCATCAACAACAGGGCTTGATAATATCAAGGTAGCGGCTGATGATGTTTTCTTTTTCTCCACAGCCATGTTAGGTACCACGGATCGTCTTTGGATCATACTAAAAAGGAAAACACGTTTGCAAGGTATGTTCTTTTCCTTTTCAGCATGATCATAGGTGAATACTTCATGGCGAGTGATCCTAGTTACTTTAGCTGAGTATTCATTGCTTTCCAGCTGCAGAGACGTGGGGGCAAAGCGAAGCGTAGAGCATAGGGTGACCAAGTGACCCAGTTGACCATACAGCTGTGGGTACCCTGGCAGTGAACATCCCATGAATGATCAGATTAGTCTAACTGTTGGGATGTTCAGCTAGCCATTTGTTGGTTGCTTGATGTTGACCCACATGTGTTTGTATGGCCGTGGGTCAAGTAGTTCACCTCCCAGCAAGGGCATAACCTGTAGATTGATCGTCGTGGTTAATCATACATGCTTAGGTTGAATCAAATGAGTGACTATATATATATATATATATATACTTCGACTTCTGATTTTTGCTAACTTTTATTCACGTTTATTATTCATCGTACATTGACATTATATACATATCTACATGATATTCATACATACATTTATTGTAGCGACCATACGGATAAATCGAATTTGGCCACTGACCTTTGATTTTGCTAAGTTTTATTTACTGATATTCATGGTACATTGATATACATATATACTGTATATATATATATGATTATGCATTTCGTCATTTGTGTGACCATATAGTTTACTTACCAAAGTGACATTGTTGATGACCAGATGTATTGGACCCCTATTATTCGGCTGTTTAACCACGATGATAGGCCGAACCATACATAGTACATCAGGTGGTCAGATCAGCGATTGACTGATTCATAGTGATACGGTTGAGAGCATGAGTTATGTTGCAGATGAGCCTGTTCTTATAAATGAGGATCATCAACCCAGTGTCAGAATTACTGTATCATGATCTTGACATTTAGTACGTACTATGTTTTGACGTATTCATGTATAGATATACATTCCTTTTGACACACAGTTCCTGGTCTAAAAATCCATTTTTGATGTGCCAGGCAAGGTGACGAGAGCAGGAGAGCCGAACTACGATGTACTACAAGCAGCAATTTTTAAGGAGCCGAACTGAGCGCTTGTTTTCCTGGCTGGTGGCCGGCCTCTTGCCTTTTGCTTGATATCTGCAGGTAAATTGAGCAATGTTAAAGACCTTGCTTAGCTGGTCTGGATAGGTTATTATCGTGCCTGGCTCATAGGGTTATGTTGCAAGCCGCTCTGAGGCTCTTGAAATGATAATCTCGCCAGCCAGTTTCAGAACTCCTTCAACTTGACTTGCCGAAAGCCAACGACTGGCAGCATGAAAGCCAACCAAGGACCGTCCTGTGGCGACACACACGCACAAACACCCTCATGATGAAAGAGTGGCAAAAGCCGAGTGGTCCAGACAAATGACCAGCAAAGCTCCAGCCATGAAGTATTCGCCCAAACAAGATCGGCCTCAAGAAGCTTCCTGCTAAAGGACGAGCACAGTGTACAAGAGAGATCAATCTCAACTGCCACAGGATAGGTAGGAACACCTTGCAACGCCAATGGACCGTAAAGTGGAGGGATCCGGGGTTCGACCTCTTCGCCGACGCCTGCCTAGGATGACGCTAAGTGAGAGGCTGCTCTAGTTAACAGCTGTACCTGCGCCCCAAGGTTGACCTATAACGGGCATGCAGCCAAGCGTCCCAACGGTTGAACCATGCGTGAACCTTGGACATGCCAGAAAGACCCCGGTAGTTGTGGTGGGAAGGGACCCACTTTATGGAACAGTTTGTGGCAGTGGTACTTGCGAGAGCAAGCCAAAACATAGCCCATCATAGCCCAGAGATCCTTGTGCTCCCGAGGCAAGGCGGGATACATGTCCTGCCTGAGCTGCGCTCAGAAGGCGGTTGGCACACTTGACAAAGGCTGAACTACTAACTAATTATTATGAACTGTTCTCAGCTAATGTATTCTGATCTTGGTAAATGAGGGTCGCTGATGGTGAATGAAGCGCTAATTCTCATCATTCACCGCTTACACCTATGAAATCTATGAACTACAAATTGCCTACAAAGCAACGGCTCATTAACGAAGTGGCGAAACTTCCGTGTTGCCGATATTTGAAATATTATCACAACTCATATTGGCACAACTATATCATATGTCAACGATTGTTATGCTCACCACGGATATGCTCACAAGTGATATTTTCATCATTAGTATTCTCACAATTAATATCATCACAAGCAATATTCTAAATAAGTATTCTCACAAAACAAGTCTTACAACTAATACGCTCACTCACATTCAATATTCTCACGAGAAATATTCTCACAATTAATTTTCTCACATTCAATATTCTTACAACTAATTTCCTCACAAATAAAAATATCATAATCAATATTCTCACCTATAAAAAACCTCACAATTAATATTCTCATAATTGATATTCTCACAACCAATACGCTCACAACGAAAATCTCACAGTAAAGGGTCTCACAATTCCATGAGCAATCCCATGGCTAAACAAGTCACAACACCACATCTCACAATACCGCGTTTCACACAACACATTCACAATACCACATCTCACAACGCCACATCTCCCAGCACCACAATCGACATTGTAAAGCTGTGAAATAAATATTGTGTAACAGGCATGGTATATGGTGCATTTGGATCTCTGCTGGCATTGCTTTCGGCCATGGTAGCACTGCGCGAGGTGACGGTGACGTTGGAGAGATGAAGAGTTGTGCTTTCGTGTGACAGGTGCAGTGCTTTGAGCGCGTCGACGCGTTGGGAAGTTGCAAAAGCGGAGGACGTCTCGCCGTCTCGCCTGAATGTTGCTTTTCGGGATTGGGTCGGTCGGTCACGAAACCACATGTCTTCTGGAGGAATGTGCGCTTCAAGATATCGCAAAGGTAGCCTCGTGAATCCGGCGGGTTGCAGACGGTCGTGGTTGGCTTCCGGCCTGTCTCAGGTTTGTCTCGTGTGATTGTTCCCAAAAAGATCGACATTGGAAATGCAACGCTCACTTTGCATGGGAGGCATGGTATTTGGTCGCCAGGGTAATTCTTCTGGGCTTGCTTTCTGCAATCGTAGCACTGCGCGAGGTGACGGTGGAGAGATGAGGAATCGTAATTTCGTTCAGCGGGTTGGATACTTTGAGCATGTCAATGTGCGGGCTGAATCTGAAGCTGTTCTGAGATTGCTTTCCGCAATGGTAGCGCTGCGGGTGTGTGTGTGTGATGCTGGAGAGGCGCAGAACAGTCAATTCGTGTGACGGGCCTGATACTTTGAGCACATTATGTTATGAAAAGTTGCACAGTTTTTTTATTATGCCAGATAGAATGCCAAAAGCTATGCCAGATAGAATGTCAGAAACCATGCCAGATAGAATGCCAAAAGCTATGCCAGATAGAATGTCAGAAAAATGCCAGATAGAATGCCAAAAGCTATGCCAGATAGAATGTCAGAAACCATGCCAGATAGAATGCCAAAAGCTATGCCAGATAGAATGTCAGAAAAATGCCAGATAGAATGCCAAAAGCTATGCCAGATAGAATGTCAGAAACCATGCCAGATAGAATGCCAAAAGCTATGCCAGATAGAATGTCAGAAACCATGCCAGATAGAATGCCAAAAGCTATGCCAGATAGAATGTCAGAAAAATGCCAGATAGAATGCCAAAAGCTATGCCAGATAGAATGTCAGAAACCATGCCAGATAGAATGCCAAAAGCTATGCCAGATTGAATGCCAAAAGCTATGCCAGATTGAATGCCAAAAGCTATGCCAGATTGAATGCCAAAAGCTATGCCAGATACAATGCCAAAAACGCTGCCTGATAGAATGCCAAAAGCTATGCCAAATAGAATGTCAGAAGCTATGCCAGATACAATGCTGAAAACTATGCCAGATACAATGCCAAAAGCTAAACCAAATAAAATGCCAAAAGTTTGCTGGATAGAATGCCAAAAGCTATGCCAGACAGAATGCCAAAAGCTATGCCGGATAGAATGCCAGAAGCTATGCCAGAAAAAATGTCAAAAACTATGCCAGTTAGACCTGTGTCAGATTTGTATGCGATGGTGGGGATCACACGAAGTAGAGCAATTTTTGTTGTGTTGGTGTTTTTGTTGTACTTGTGATTTTGCGCGGTGATTTAGTGCTGGTGATTGTGTGTTCGGGAATTTGCTGCCCTGCATCCTATAGGCGCGAATGTTTTCTCTATATTGTAGGCATTTACTACTATAAGTTGGAAACTTCCGCCCCTCCTTCGTATGGGAACTATTTGTAGAAACTGTCATTATCATTCATTACTTGGCGGTTTCTCAAAATAGGGGTGCCCCGAAACCACCTATTCATATTCCCATATTCATCTCTTGCAATAAACCAACCATTTGTGGGATCAATGGATCCTTGCGCCTTGACCTTTGTGTTTTCCCCGTTCAGGAGGGGCGCGGTGGAGCTCCACATTGCGATGGGCAGCAACTGGGCGGAGCGGTGGTTCACAACGGGGGCGCTGCGGAACGGTTCCAGCGGTTCAGTAACTCCCTGAGTTCCCATCACAACCAGCGGATAGTTAACCCAGATGATGAAAAATGGTGGCGTTATTCTTGTTCTACAAAGAGATGTTTGGTTGTTTTTCACCTTTTTCATTAATTATATGGGTTGCCCTTGTTCCATAAACAACATCCAGGTTATGTTCTAGTAATCTTGTCACTTAATCTGGAAATTTTACATACTAGCCAACTGCTAATCAGCTGGGAAGCATGTTGATGGCCAGTATTCTTTGGGCTTTCAGCAAATTCTGTCTGACCGATGCTTTTTCGTTTTGTATACAAACCCTTCTGGTCTCGTGGTTGGATTGGCCGGTCTCCATATGATGATTTTATCATCGTTGGTGAGGACTCTGACGAGACCATCAAACAAGCTCATTTTGCATTGATGGCTTCGCATCGATGGGGCAAATGGGAGGACCAGAAGTTTACATTTGCCAGTGTTGAGATGGAACAGTTCTCAGACTATTTGGTGAGAATCAACTAAGACGAGTAGACCACAATGGATCGAGCCGAGGAGATCGAAGTCGATCCCGAGCGTGAGAAGTCACCGAAGACGACTGCGAATTCTACGGAGATTTCACATACGTGGGCTCATTGGACCAGCAGAGTGGATCTGCAGATACAGGTCTTCCTTTGTCAGAGTTGCACTTTGCTACAGTCTCGACAGCATCGCGAGCAAACAAGTTGATTCGCGAGATGGAATGTTCTGCGGAACAATCAATCCTTGTATTTTTCTCAGATAGCTGGAAGCCATAGGGGTTCTTCCTTCCAAAAAAAGGGTGCCTGTCGGGAAACTCTTCCGTGAAGTTGCTGGGTGCTGTGCAGGGTGCTGTGTAGGGTGCCGTCCAGGTGTTGGCGACCTGCGCGCAAACAGAACCATTTCCATGTCATACTGAGATTTGTTGCAGTTAGCATGTATTGAACATAATTCTTAAAACCAGGGATATAGGCAAGGATAAAAGGGGATGGAGCCAGGCACAAGACGAGGACACGACCAAGGATGCAAACTCTGAATAGACCAAGAAAAGGAAAAAACCGGATGGCGACCAGGGATACAATCTTTGGCACTTGTTGCCTAGGGTTGACGCAATTGAGTGAAGAGATTTTGGCAAGAAATAAAGACATATCCAAGGCGGTCGATTTGTTGCCAGAAAAACAAAGACATTCGTAGAGTTGTTGCTCCCAAGCAGCAATTTGTTCACACATTTTGCCAACATCATGGAGCGATTTCGATATGGGATGCCTTGGTTGGCATGCTAGCACTTCACCTCCTGTTTTCTTCCGGCGCCGTGCAACACCAGTTTAGTGACTTCTCATAGGTAGGTGATCAACAACCTCCAGCTGTTCATAAACAACCCACCCGACCTCCAACTGTCAAAACAACCTCTCTGACCTTCTGCCATTGAGAAACCAGCGGCTATGCTAAGCCACTGGTGTTTCGTTAACAGGTGGATCTCTCAGAGTTTTCGTTCAGCCTTCCGATGCCAAGGGATTTGAATTTTTGACGGTTCCAATGTTGAAACCAGTGAAAAATATGTAGTCAAATGGAACCTGAGTAGGTTAGCTTAATTATGAAAAGTTTGATTTTTCCTGATACACTAAGAGTTTTATCATGATATCATGTCATATCTGACAAAACTTAATCACGTATTCAGTTTGAAACGACAAGATTGGTTCAATTCAGCAGGATACTGAAAAGGTAAAAAAAAACACACAAGTGAAAAGCCATTGATGCAAAGTCATCCTCTGCAGATGTAGAGGCCCAGGCTTTAGTGGCGCGACCAGGTTCAACCCGTTGAAAATCGAGCGAAGCGGGCACCGTGCTCAGGTTGATTCGCTACCTCTGCAAGAAGGGATCTGATATCCTCAACAGCAAGAATGGCAATGGTTTGTCCTGCCACTTGGAACGCCAGTTTGTCACAGCTGCCCAGTTGTTCCATCAACAAGTCGAAACAATTCCTAATAAGGATGTTTAGATGGCCATTGAGCCAGTTATCCATGAGTATCCCCTATTATGAGCCAGTACCGGCAGTTTTTCCCCATGCTTTCTGAATTGATTTCTGATTTCTTCTCAGTCAGGAAAGTGCTCTCAAATGATTCCAACAACGTTGATTCAACAAATCCTTCAGCAAAAACTGCCAGGGTGCCACACCAGAGCAGCTGAATCGCTGCAGTGGATTCATCGTTGATACAACCGGAGCGACGGTAATTTATCATCCCAAGTGGTTGGTGCCCTCTGGGGCACCATTCCAGTGACATTTCAGGAAAACCAACATTAATCATTGTTGTAAAGCTATTATTCATCATCGTTAACCACTATGAATTCATTCTCATCAAGTGTTCTCCAATGCCAACGTCAGAACTGCTGATGTTTCCTGATATTCTTGCTTGAGACCCTGGGAGTACTAGATGGGTTAGGCGTGGTGGCCATTTGCATGTGTGTAGTTAATTTATCGTAATTTCTTAAACTTATATTATGTTCCTGTGTGTGTCATATACGTTGCTTTATATAGAACAGAATTGAATCATCGGTAAAAAGTAATATCTTTTTAATCGTTTGTTAGTTGTAAGTAGATATGATATATTTGCATGTGGGTATACATGTGCATGTATTTGGTTGTGATTGACTACGTTCATTTTGGGCACGTTTTGATACGAGTGATGCATCGGTTCCACTTGGAGCACGACCTCGTTGGGCTGCGATCTCCTCAGCTTAAAAGGGCGATAAACTCATGGAGTTGGCCACCATCATTCTGCACCAGGAAAGGGAGTCCTTGACAATGAAATTAAGAAAGGTAAACTTCTTAGACTCAGACAGCAAAAGACTAATCATTCATTCAGTAGCCATTTCTCCTGAGTAGACATTAAATGCTCTGCTTAAGCAGACAAAGAAATGAACTGGCTCTGCTAGTCGAGTAGACACTAGACAAAGAAAGAGAAGTGCCGCAAGGACACACTTCTTTTGGTGAGGTGATGATTTAAATTGGGTTTGGGGAAAACTTGGCCGAGAAAGTATCGTGTCAGCGATGCCTCCACATTGGACGCCACAGGGTATAGCCAACACAGGGTATGACCAATCATGAACTGCTGCCGATCACCACGATGGGGATGGAGTCGAGCGGCTGTCTCTAGAATTGGTGACTAACTTGGTTCATCCCATGCCCACAGGTGCTCACAGGTGCCCACAGGTGCTCACAGGTGCTCACAGGGGCCCACATTGGTTTGACGGTCTGGGCAGACAGCAGGTATGCAATTGGCATTCCAAATGGGAGACGTGAGCACCATTAGACTTGTGGAAGAGCTGATTCTGGATGAGGCAGCTGTGGATTGGGATGGATTTGGATGAGGCAAGCGTTTTCTTGACAGTATTTTTTGGATTTGTTTAGTATGTGCATAATGTATCTCAAATATTCTTCCTTTTGAGAAATGATGACGTGAACCTGCGGTGTGCCATGTTGCCGCGAGCCACAATGGAAAACCGACAAAGACATGCGGTCGCCTCATCAATGACAGTAAACAGCCAGCACTGTCGGATTTTTGCAAATAGCCAGCGCTTCGGAAATAGCCGGCGCTTTGGAACTCTACAAGTTGTCCGAAGTGGCAATATAACTCATGGGGGAGATCCATAAGCTCATAAAGACCCTATATATGATGTTATTTGATGGTACATCTCCAGCTATTTCAGGCAAACTCGGCCGGAGGCAGGGTTTTAATATGGATCGTACCATTAGCTACGGGGTTTCCTTTGTAGAATGCGCGGCCGGTATGAATTCACTGAAATGCATCGACAAAGACGGTAGACAGCTGCTCGCAACAGCTACTGAGTGATACTGATAGACAACATCGTCATTTGGGTTTGCAAAACCACCACGAGACTATAGGATTGGATATAGCGATATTTGATATGTGTACATATATATATATATATTACGTATATTATATGCATATGATGCTCTGATGGAATTGTGTCAGCAAACGTATAATGTAAGCTACTTGGCTAATTTGCTTGTTGGTTGCAAAACACAATAAGGATTGGTGTTGGAACGCATAGTCAATTAGTCACATAGTGTTGCATTATGTTCTGCTTTCTTGTTTATTGGTTGCATTCTGAGACAGGCCTTTGAAAAGGAAGGCATACCGCGCAGCATCACGTTCTACGACGTGCCAGAACAGGTGCCACGGAATGAGTTGAGGAGAAACGCGAGAATTTGTTGAGATGATGAAGGGGCCGTAGAATGACTATGTTACATCTAAACTACATAGTCTGCTGATCAACAGCATATTCATCAAATGACAGTATTCGCCATGCAATTGTTTTAGATGATACATCATTGACGGACATCCACACACGGATGCCTTCTCGAAGCCAGACAAACCGAGCATGCAAGCGGTGTTATTACTACTGTTCCTGTTACTATTTCTATTGTTTATATCAATTGATATTATTAGTATGATTAGTATCACTAGTATTATCAGTATCATGACTATTGCTTCCACTGTTGCTACTACGATTATCACTACTACAAACATTGAAAGAATTATTGTTATTATCATTAGTGCCACTACTACTACCACGACTACTCCTTCCTACTACTACTACTACTACTACTACTATTACTACTACTACTACTACTACTACTACTACTACTACTACTACTACTACTACTACTACTACTACTACTACTACTACTACTACTACTACTACTACTCTCACTGCTACTACTACTACTACTA
Organism: Symbiodinium kawagutii; assembly: GCA_009767595.1. Classification (NCBI taxonomy): domain Eukaryota; class Dinophyceae; order Suessiales; family Symbiodiniaceae; genus Symbiodinium; species Symbiodinium kawagutii. The sequence continues at coordinate 144,298 of VSDK01016163.1, forward strand.
CTACTATTACTACTACTACTACTACTACTACTACTACTACTACTACTATTACTATACTACTACTACTACTACTACTACTACTACTACTCTCACCACCACCACTACCACTACCGCTACCACTTACCACCACCACTACCACTACCACTACCACTACCACTACCACTACTACGACCACTACCACGACCACTACCACTACCACTACCACTACCACGACCACGACTACGACCACGACCACGACCACGACCACGACCACGACCACTACCACTACCACTACCACTACCACTACCACTACCACTATATATATATATATATATATTTTTTTTTGTATGTATATATTTGTATCTAGACATATACATATACATCTATCAAAACTAGCACATAGAGGTTCGATTTTTGAGGTGGGGTAGTTGGCACATGGAGTATCGTGCTAGGAACCTAATATATTTGACATATTTTTTGGGCCAAGCATTCATTTTAGATAACTAGACGACGGTTGGCCCGAGAGCGAGAAAGGTGATGTCATAGCAGCGTCAAGTATGATAGTCAAAACTGATCTGTGAAGATCCGATCATGATGATGACGATGATGGTGGTGATGATGATGATGATGATGATGATGATGGGGAAAGCGCTGATAAAGAGAAACCAAAAACAAGGTGTTGACCACAGCAAAACGCACCAAGACGAAACACACCAAAGCAAAACGTACAACGTACCGCAGAGCAAAACGTACCAGGCCAAAACGTACCAGAGCAAAAAAAACACTTGTACCCAAATGCCTTGATACTTTAATTGCGCATCAATTTTGCATGGTAATTTCTATACATTTCACCCAAAAAGACTTGTACCAAAATGCAGTGCTTTTTGAATGGCGCATCATTTTTCTATGATATTATCCATGCATTTCACCCAAAAAGACTTGTACCAAAATGCGTTCATTTTGGAACGGCGCATCAATTTTGCGTGGTAATTTCCGTACATTTCACCCAAAAAGACTTGTACCAAAATGCTTTAATTTTCAATAGCGCAGCAATTTTATACGATAATTTCCATGCATCTCACAACAAAATACTTGCACCAAAATGCTTTGATTTTTCAATGACACGACAATTTTAAACGATAATTTCCATACATTTCACCATAAAAGACTTGTACCAAAATGCCTTGATTTTTCAATGACGCGACAATTTTAAACGATAATTTCCATACATTTCACCAAAAAAACTTGTACCAAAATGCGTTGATATTTTAATGGCGCATCAATTTTGCATGGTAATTTCCATACATTTCACCCAAGAAGACTTGTACCAAAATGCTTTGCTTTTTGAATGGCGCATCAATTTTTGCATGGTAATGTTCATACATTTCACCCAAAAAGACTTGTGCCAAAATGCTGTGTTTTTTGAATGGCGCATCATTCTTCTTTGGTAATTTCCATACATTTCACCCAAAAAGACTTGTGCCAAAATGCGTTCATTTTGAAATGGCGCATCACTTTTGCATGGCAATTTCTCACATTTCACCAAAAAAGACTTGTACCAAAATGCTTTGCTTTTTTAATGGCGCATCAATTTTCTTTGATATCTTCAATGCATTTCACCAAAAAAGAAATAAGACATCCAGCAGAAAAGCGCAACGTACAACGCAGCAAAACGGACTAGAGCAAAGCGTACCAACACAAAACGTACTACAACAAAACGTACCACAGCAAAACGTACCACCGCAAACCGTACCAAAGAAAAACGTACCAAGGCAAAACGTACCAGAGCAAAACGCACCAAGAGCAAAACGTACACCGTACCACCCAGCAAAACCTACCAGGCAAAGCGCACCAGAGCAAAACGTACCACAGCAAAACGTACCACAACAAAACGTACCACAGCAAAACGTACCACAACAAAACGTACCACTGCAAAACGTACCACAGCAAAACGTACAAAGCAAAACAAAACGTACCAAGATCAAACCTACCAGGGCAAAACGTACAACGCACCACAGAGCAAAACGTACCACCGCAAAACGTACCACAGCAAAACGTACCGCAGCAAAACGTACCAACGCAAAACGTACCAAGGCAAAACATACCAGAGCAAAACGCACCACAGCAAAACGTGCCAGAGCAAAACGTACCACTGCAAAACGTACCACAGCAAAACGTACCACAGCAAAACGTACCACTGCAAAACGTACCAAGAAACAGGCCACTACGTACCAACGCAAAACGTACCAGAGCAAGACGTACCAAAGCAAAACGCACCACAGCAAAACGAACCACAGCAAAACGTACCACAGCAAAACGTACCACAACAAAACATACCAAGACCAAACGTACCAAGATACAACGTACCAAAGCTAAATGTACATACATCGTACCACAGAGCACAACGTACCAGAGCAAAACGTACCAACACAATCCGACACAAAACGTACCAACGCAGAACTTACCACAGCAAAACGTACCACAGCAAAACATACCGCAACAAAACGTACCACAGAGCAAAACGTACCACCCTCAAACGTACCACAGCAAAACGTACCACCGCAAAACGTACCAAGGCAAAACGTACCGCAGCAAAATCATACCACAGCAAAACGTACCAAAGCAGAACGTACCGCCGCAAAACGTCCCAAAATCAAACGCACCAAGGCAGAACGTACCAAGGCAAAACGTACCACAGCAAAATGTACAACGTACCACAGCAAAATGCACCAAAGCAAAACAACACAAAACGTAGCACAACAAAACGTACCACAGCAAAACGTACCACCGCAAACCGTACCAAGGCAAAACGTACCAAGGCAAAACGTACCAGAGCAAAACGTACCAAGAGCAAAACGTACACCGTACCACCCAGCAAAACGTACCAAGCAAAAACGCACCAGAGCAAAACATAACATACCACAGTAAAACGTACCACAACAAAACGTACCACTGCAAAACGTACCACAGCAAAACGTACCACCGCAAAACGTACCAAGATCAAACGTACCAGGGCAAACCGTACAACGCACCACAGAGCAAAACGTACCACCGCAAAACGTACCACAGCAAAAGGCACCGCAGCAAAACGTACCAACGCAAAACGTACCAAGGCAAAACGCACCAGAGCAAAACGCACCACAGCAAAACGTGCCAGAGCAAAACGTACCACTGCAAAACGTACCCCAGCAAAACGTACCACAGCAAAACGTACCGCCGCAAAACGTACCAAGAAACAGGCCACTACGTACCAACGCAAAACATACCAGAGCAAGACGTACCAAAGCAAAACGCACCACAGCAAAACGAACCACAGCAAAACGTACCACAGCAAAACGTACCACAGCAAAAGGCCCCGCAGCAAAACGTACCAAGGCAAAACGTACCAAGGCAAAACGTACAACGTACCACAGCAAAACGAACCGCAACAAAACATACCAAGACCAAACGTACCAAGATACAACGTACCAAGGCTAAATGTACATTGTACCACACAGCAAAACGTACCAGAGCAAAACGAACCAACTCAATCCGACACAAAACGTACCAACGCAGAACTTACCACAGCAAAACGTACCACAGCAAAACGCACCGCAACAAAACGTACCACCGCAAAACGCGCCACAGCAAAACGTACCACAGCAAAACGTACCACCGCAAAACGTACCAAGGCAAAATGTACCGCAGCAAATTTATACTACAGCAAAACGTACCAAAGCAGAACGTACCGACGCAAAACGTTCCAAGATCAAACGCACAAAGGCAGAACGTACCAAGGCAAAAAGTACCACAGCAAAACGCACAACGTACCACAGCAAAATGTACCAAAGCAAAACAACACAAAACGTACCAAAACAAATCGTACCACAGCAAACCGTACCAAGGCAAAACGTACCAAGGCAACGTACCAGAGCAAAACATACCAAGAGCAAAACGTACACCGTACCACCCAGCAAAACGTACCAAGCAAAAACGCACCAGAGCAAAACGTACCACAGCAAAACGTACCGCAACAAAACGCACCAAGACCAAACGTACCACGGCAAAACGTACCGCAGCAAAACGCGCCACAGCAAACCGTACCAAGGCAAAACGTACCAGAGCAAAACGTACCAGATCAAACCGTACCAGAGCAAAACGTACCACAGCAAAGTACCAAGATCAAACGTACCAAGGCAAAACCTACCAAAGCAAAAGCGTACCACAGCAAAACGTACCAAAGCACCACGCAAACCGTACCAAGATCAAACGCAACAAGGCAAACCGTACCAAGGCAAAACGGACCACAGCAAAACGTACAACGTACCACAGCAAAATGTACCACTGCAAAACGTACCGCAGCAAAACGTACCACAACAAAACGTACCAGAGCAAAACGCACCAAGATCAAACGTACCAAGACACAACGCGCCACAGCAAAACGTACCACAGCAAAATGTACCGCAGCAAAACGTACCAGGCAAAAACGTACCACAGCAAAACGTACCACAACAAAACGTACCAAGACCAAATGTACCGCAGCAAAACGCACCACAACTAAACGTACCAGAGCAAAACGTACCAGAGCAGATACCAGAGGAAACCGTACCAAGGCAACTGACGTACCGCAACAAAATACGTACCACAGGAAAATGCACCACAACAAAACGTACCAGAGCGAAACGTACCAAGGCAAAACGTACCACAGCAAAACGTACCAGAGCAGATACCAGAGGAAACCGCACCAAGGCAACTAACGTACCACAACAAAACATACCACAGCAAAACGCACCACAACCAAGGCAAAACTTACCACAGCAAAACGTACCAGAGGAAACCGTACCAAAGCAACTCGTACCACAGCAGAACGTACCACAGCAAAGCGTACCATATAGCAAAACGCAGGAAAACCACAGTCAATCGCAATTTTACCGCAGTTTTTGACGTTCAATGTCGAGAAAACGCGAAACGCGCACCCGGGACAACTCAAAATCGCAATTTTACCGCAGTTTTTGACGTTCAATGTCGAGAAAACGCGAAACGCGCACCCGGGACAACTCAAAATCGCAATTTTACCGCAGTTTTTGACGTTCAATGTCGAGAAAGCGCGAAACGGTTCAGCCGCGACGCTTCAAATCGCAATTTTACTTCAGTGTTTGACGTTCAATGTCGAGAAATCGCGAAACGGTTGACCGGGACAACTCAAAATCGCAATTTTACCGCAGTTTTTGACGTTCAATGTCGAGAAAACGCGAAACGGTTCACCGGGACAACTCAAAATCGCAATTTTACCACAGTTTTTGACGTTCAATGTCGAGAAAGCGCGAAACGGTCACCGCCGAAAACTCAAAATCGCAATTTTACTTCAGTTTTCGACGTTCAATGTCGAAACTTGAGACGTTCAATGTCGAGAAAACGCGAAACGGTTCCCGAACGACGTTTCGGGACGCAAAAAATCGCACTTTTACCGCAGTTTTTGACGTTCAATGTCGAGAAAACGCGAAACGGTTCACCGCCGAAAATCAAAATCGCAATTTTACCTTGGTTTTGGACGTCCGAGGAGCACGAAATGGCGTACATGTCACGTTCCGTGGCGGTCCGGCCGCACCGCCCCGGCCTTAGAGAGAAGAGAAAGAAGAGCGAGAGAGAGAGAGAGATCTGCAGATGTGAAGGTGTGAAGATCTGGATCTGCAGATGTGGGGGTGTGAGGATCTAGATCTGCACATGTGAGGGTGTGAAGATCTAGATCTGCAGATGTGAGGGTGTGAAGATCTAGATCTGCAGAGGTGAGGGTGTGAAGATCTAGATCTGCAGATGTGAGGGTGTGACGATCTAGATCTGCAGATGTGATGTTGTCACAAGATCTAGATCTGCAGATGTGAGGATGTAAAGATCTAGGTCTGCAGATGTGAGGGTGTGAAGATCTAGATCTGCAGATGTGAAGGTGTGAAGATCTAGATCTGCAGATGTGAGGATGTGAAGATGTTGATGTGCAGATGTGATGATGTGAAGATGTTGATGTGCAGATGTGATGATGTGAAGAGTGATGATGCGAAGACTTTGATGTGCCGATGTGATGATGTGAAAATCTTGATGTGCAGATGTTTATATACGGCTGTTTTTTACGAAGAACCCTTCGCAGGCGCTCTCGGGAAAAAAAGACTGGTGCGCGTGGGGTGGCAAAGGCTGGTGTGAGATAGGTGGCCAGGGTTGCTATGTAGAAGTTGGAGTTAAGGGGTCTTGTGTTGTATTTAGGTCGCCAGTGACATCATTCAACAACCCCCAGTGAACCCCTTGCCAACTCAGTCCAAACCCTATGTGAAGCATGCTAGAGGTATGTTTTGGGGACAGATCCGGTTCCGATCCGGTTCCGGTCCGATTCCGATCCGATTCCCTCCTTTTTGTCGAAGTTTTGGCTGGATCCAGCCACCTTATCAGCACCAGTACCCCACCCCCTCCCACCAGGCCAACCGGCCACTATGTTAAGCATATTAGAACCCTAGCAACATATATTTGAATACCCGTGTTGTCAAGATTATCTCTGCGCTAGGTTTGCTTGGGTGGAACGTTTGTACCGTAAACAGACTGCAACACAAGCTGACATATTGGTGGAACAGTCTCTCATTGTAGGTTGATGGAGGGTTCTAATAGCCAGGTCAAGGAGCTGTTGGGCTTGAACGACCAGGAGGACGGTTGCAGCGGCTGCCTGTGTAAGTTGAGAACATAGTGATGGGCGTGTGTTCTACATGCAGCTCATTAGTATTTGGATTCATTAGCATGGTTGCAACTGATTGAGCTATGATTACTGCTCAGCAAACTGGGAAGCAATGGGTGGGGTACAATAATAACGCATCCCTGGAACCAAGTCGGTTAAGTTGAAATCCCTGTGAATCCCTGGAAGGTCACGGTGCATCCTCAACCCAAGTCACTTTCATCCTCCTTGAGCACGCCATTGAAAACCAGCCCGTGCAGCATGTGGGGTTTTCATTGAGGTCAAAGTGGCGTTGGGTTTCTGCTTGCAGTGCGTGGCCTTGTGACCAATCTTGCCACACCGCATGCCACGTCCATTGAATTCAGTAGTGCCGGAGGGGAGTGTCTTTCTCCTTTCCTTTTTCTTCTCACAGGAAAGAAACCCGCTTGTGCTGTGCCTTGTTCAGGCTCGGCGTGATTCACGATACATGGTGGTTTTGGCTTCCCGGAAATTTGCGAGTGCCGTTTCATCATGAAGATGAAGATCTTTCACATAGGCTTCAGCCGCTTGAGAGAGCCAAGCTTCACTCTCCTCGAGGTCCTCTTATTTGTTCCATCCAATTCTCTGGGATCAAGGGTGTTCATGTAGGTCTTGGCAATGTGTTGTTTCTTACGGTCTTCTCTCTTACGGTCTGTGCAAGCGCGGTGTAAGCAACCAATTCTAGAAGCGCAGCAAACTTGTAGCTAGAAAAGGATTTCCAACCGCCATAGCATTCGAAGCCTGTTTCGCTGACCTCAACAGCAGTTGAACGACGTCATAATACATGAAAAGTTCAAGGGCCCCCGGTTCGCAACTTGGCTCCGTTAGCAGTGTTGATAACATTGCCAGCCGGCCTGCCAGGTGTCCAATACCGGTCGATGCCGAAACTGTCAGCCATGTCAGCCACGTTACACCGGAGAAATTTAACGTGCAAGAAAAAAAATAGAAATAATAAAAAAGTAGTCATGTTAGTGAAACATTTCCCGGGTGAGTCACTGCTAACATAGCTACTGCCGATGTGATTTTTTTTGGGAGGATTTGAGAGCTAACATGGCTATTATATTTGCTTGTGCCGGCCCAAGTCTCAACGGCCACGTTAGCCTTCCTTTGGCTGGAATGGCTTCACCGGCTGCTGGGGAAAGGATCAAAGAGCAAACTATGAAGGAAGTCGCGGTTGCTCTGAGCGCAGAGCCAACCTACTTAATGAAATTCTAAACATATAGCTAGGGTTCCTTGTTCCTTGTAGGATTCTTTGCAGCCTTGTGGGCCACCTGGCTGGCTCTTGTTGGGGCATTGATTGGCTAGGTTGGGCCTATGCATGCTTCTTTTGTTGTGCCTGGTGTTCCTTGTGGGATTCTTTTGAGCCATTTGGCGGCTATGTTAGGCTTTTGCTGGGCATTTATTGGCTAGGATTGGGCCTATGCATGCTTCTTTTGTTGCCCCTAGGTTTCCTGTGGGGTTCTTTTCGGCCTTTTGGCGGCTATGTTAGGCCTTTGTTGGGGCATTCATTAGCTAGGTTGGGCCCAGGCATGTCTATTTTGTTGTGCCTCGTGTTCCTTGTGGGATTTTTTCAAGCCATTTGGCGGCTATGTTCGGCTTTTGTTGGGGCATTCATTGGTTAGGTTGGGCCTACGCATACCTTTTGATAGAGCCTACGGTTCGCTGTATGCACGGGCTAGGATAAACCCTAGGCATGCCTTTTGATGGTGCCTAGGGTTCCTTGTGGGATTCTTTTGGGCCATTTGGCGGCTATGTTAGGCTATTGTTGGGGCATTTATTGGCTAGGTTGGGCCTATGCCCTATGCATGCTTCTTTTGTTGCCCCTAGGGTTCCTGTGCGGTTCCTTTCGGCCTTTTGGCGGCTATGTTAGGCCTTTGTTGGGGCATTCATTGGCTAGGTATTTTTGTTGTGGGTTCCAACTGGTTGGAACCCAGGGCGGGAATCCATCAGCACTTGTCCTTCACAGTGACCCGCAGGCACATTGACCTTTGGTGAATTTGGACCTACCGACCCAAACAGTCAGTTGATGAACCTCGTGGAAAAATGAAAAGCTCTTGTAGGCTCCTCCTCTCCCAAGCCAAAAAAT
>VSDK01016163.1:153180-175412 GCA_009767595.1 Symbiodinium kawagutii
GCACCCGTCCTCCACACTCACCCAAGAGCAAAGAGGGAGCTATCAAACCAAACAGTCAGTTGATGAACCTCGTGGAAAAGCTCTTGTAGGCTCCTCCTCTCCCAAGCCAAAAAATCTCAAGATTTGATCACTTTTGAATAAGAGATTCGATCAATTTGATTCCACCTTCAAAAATCATTTTGTGAGCCTTTCGGGCCGGCCTCCTTCATTGAAGAACCACAGTGGGAAAGCAAAAACGTGTTCAGTAGCTATGTTAGTTGGTAAGTCCAAAGTGGCACGGTTTGATGGATCACCAAGTTTTGGGTTCCAACCGATGAACACCTGCAATTGACAACGTTAAATTGCCAATCAATAGATATGTTAGGGGAACTCATGCGCACCCGTCCTCGACACTCACCCAAGAGCAAAGAAGGAGCTAAAGAAGGAGCTATCAAACCAAACAGTCAGTTGATGAACCTCGTGGAAAAGCTCTTGTAGGTTCCTCCTCTCCCAAGCCAAAAAATCTCAAGATTTGATCACTTTTGAATAAGAGATTCCATCAATTTGATTCCACCTTCAAAAATCATTTTGTGAGCCTTTCGGGCCGGCCTCCTTCATTGAAGAACCACAGTGGAAACGCAAAAGCGTGTTCAGTAGCTATGTTAGTTGGTAAGTCCAAAGTGGCATGGTTTGAATGGATCACCAAGAATTTGCCTAGGCCCACCTAGCCAATGCATGCCCCAACAAAAGCCTGACATAGCCGCCCAAAAGGCCCAAAAGAACCCCACAGGGAACCCTAGATTCAACAAAGGAAGCATGCATCGGCCCACCTAGTCAATGCATGCTCCAACAAAAGCCTAACGTGGCCGCCAAATGGCCCAAAAGAATCCCACAAGGAACCCTATGCACAACAAAAAAGGCATGCCTGGGCCCAACCTAGCCAATGAATGCCCCAACAAAAGCCTAACATAGCCGCCAAATGGCCCAAAAGAATCCCACAAGGAACCCTATGCACAACAAAAAAGGCATGCCTGGGCCCAACCTAGCCAATGAATGCCCCAACAAAAGCCTAACATAGCCGCCAAAACCTTTGGCGCAACAAAAAGGGCATGTCTAGGCCCAACATGGCCAATGAATGCTTCAACAAAAGCCTAGCATGGCCTCCAAAAGGTCCCAAAAATTCTACAAAGACCTAGCATGCTTGAAAGGCACAACTCCGAAGCAATACCAATAAAAGATCATAAAACACCCTAACATAGCTACTCTGGAGAATTTTGGTTTGGAGTTGTTCTGAAGCTATGTTAGTCCATTTGAGCATCATTTTTCTACTTTCATGCTGATTCTGAGCTTTTTTGCTCTTTGATACAACAGCTATGTTAGCTAGCTCGGGCATCTAAAAACCTCCACGGTCCCAGACCCCCCCCCGAGGGGTCAGACCGTGTTCAGGCCCTATACCTCTTGGGGACGAATAGCTAGGTTAAGTTGTGGTCAGGTGGTTTGCAGCAGCTACGTTTAATTTCCCCAGAGTAGATGGATGAAAAGATCGCCGCTCACAAGGCCATGGCCGATCACACGTTTTTTTCTAAATGCCACCTCCAACACTGTGCCTTACCGCGCAGCGTCTGAAGTATTTGGGCCAGACGCAGCCACAAGTTCTACATGTGTCAGGGCAATTTCACAAACTAACACGAGACAAGTATTCCTCGAAAGGTGTGCGAAAGGTGTGCTGTTTCCCTGGCAGTATCATGGGTTTGAAGCTGCAGGATTACCCCCCATCTTGACCATCAGTCGTTCCGTCGTGCAGCTTCCAGCTCACCAGCTCATGACAACCACCAGTTGACTAGCTTCATCTACATATTGCCTCTTGTTGCTCCCTTTCCTGGGGTGGTGGTGTTTGGAAACTGCAGCCTAGCTCTGTGGTAATAGCGCCCTTCTGTGCAGTGTTTGCCCATCGAAATTTAAAGGAATGCCAGGCTGTCTGGGAGCTGATTCCATGGCTAACTTGCAAGGCCCGTTTACAGATAGATGAGCTATGAACATTTGCAGCATACGCATTCGATGTATATACAGAGATATGTATATCCTTTCCTACTTGCAGTAAGCGAATTGGGATTGCAAGTGACGTCCGCAAAAAAATCCAATCCCCAACAACAAGAGCTTGTGCAGGAGTCCATATTCATCATCACCCAATAGTAAGGTTTCCTTGACCACCTATTTCTCCGGGGTCACTCATGCTACAATCCCTGTGAAATACGTGTTTTGCGTGGTTTAAATTATGTTCGGTTCATAGTAATTACATGGGATGGGATTGTAGGCGTTATAGTCGATGTTTGTTTCCTGGCAATTGACATATTTGTTTCTTTGGTTCATGCTCTGTTGACCTTTTACATGAATAAATTAATAACAGTCCTGGCTCAGGTTCGTTGTTTCATGCTTGTTTGTTTCTCCGATGTTGGTTGAACATCATTGTGTTGGTGTTTGCAGGTTGTCATGAAACATGTTGGTATCCCCTGACCCTTTTGATACGTATTGTATGTCACAACTGGTTGGGTTCTTTGGCAAGGGAAACCGTTGGTCGCCACAATCACAACACTGGGCCGGCTGTAAATATATGACAATATACCAAAGTGGTTGCCACAAGTGACGGTTCAGGGTTGAGATATTTGCTGGCTATGCATTGCATCAAGAATGTCGCCCAACGAGTTTTTGCTCCAAGATTTGGTGCCGTGGTTGCTGTGGTGGTGGTGCCAGCGTGGGCTCCCCAATCCAGCGACCTGTCGAGGACATCGACTATACGGATTCGAATCGCAGGATGTGCGACATGACACCGCTGGAGCTTGGCATCAAGTTCCTAGCCTCGCCACAGCGCCAGCCATGGGTGAAGGGGTCTTTCGGTTGTGGCGTCAGGGGTATACCATGGATTACCCCACTGGAGTTGAAATGATCCGGACCGCCATTTGGGGGTAAGAATCTGCAGCCACATACGAGCCCAGAAAACCGATCATGAGGCAACCAAATGTATCGGGCTGACAGGTGATGCCGGATAATTTCGATCATTGCATCTAATCACTGAACCATTGCAGCACAGCGAACCGCAGTCCCCCACCCATGGCACCCGAGTTGATTCGGATATGCTGGTGAAAACGGTTCCCTGGTGATTGGTGTTGGTACGAATTTTTGCACTTCATGTAGCTGAAATGTATCACAATCTAGGTGTTTCAAGTTTCCTTGCAGTGAATAATCCTAAGCCTTTCATGGTGACTGCTTACCTTTGGAAATGGCCTATGATGTATTTGGAATCAAAGCTGGAATCAGCCTCGGTCTTAGGCCTCAGTGCGACTTGACTGGTGATGGGTCTGGGGTCGAAAGCTGCAGTCTGTTGTTTTCCAGCTTGGAAAAACACTCTTTGGGAGATATGTCTTTTTATATTGTTGTCATTGATTTTCCCAAGTGGCTTGACTTGGCTTCTGTGTATGCTGGGTCCAAAGCCCGCCCGAATCCGCCCGAAAGTATGGAGGGAGCAACCTGCCCAGGCAAATCTCAAAAAGGATATCCCAACTATGTCTGCGTATATACCTCGATTTCAATTTGGAACTTAGGACAACGAACAGTATCGGTTTCTAACGTTCCATCCGCCTGGCGTGGTTTCAGCGTATGCTGATAGTCCAGGGTGAAACCCAGGCCATGTTTCACCACTGGTGAGTAGGCTGGTTTATGATGGTGGATGGGAACATGTTGGGCAACACAGTGTTTGGTGATGTTGCCATGTGGTCTTGCACTAAGGGCTGGCCGAATGCAAGTATCATGGTTAGAGGGCCGTTGGCATAATCGCTCAAGCTTCACCTTCCTCCTCCCCGTCCAGTGCCTTTCACCTTCTGTGGTGGAATGGACATCTAGCATGTACAACTAACAGTGAGAAAAACTCACTTAGCATGGCTAGCTTCTGTGTGCAAAGTTCCCTTCTAGCAGGGCACGTCTTGTGGTCTTGCCCAAAAGCGATGGCGCAATGCAAGTGTCATGGTGGTGATGATGATGATTATGATGATGATAATGAGGAGGAGGAGGAGGAGCTGTTCATCATACATAGCACAAATATGTACAGGTCACAAATTTGTAGAAGTGGGGTACGGCCTTCCGAGACGCATTGTGCCGAGGATGCGAAAGATGGACAGGGTCAGCTGGGTGCGGCGACTGGAAGGTTACTCTGTGGCTACAGACTCAGCAGAGGGGCAACCCATCGGGCGGGATTCACCGAATGAGTTTGGCTGCACAACTAATGGAAGGAAGTTCTCAGTGTGGCCCATCATTTGCAAGTGAGTTGATTACTCCGCCTGCAAAGATTGTTGTCGGTGCGCGGCAACAAACACGAATCTGAAATGCATGAATCATTACCCAACGGCCGGAAGATATCAACCACAATTTGCAGCAACCCACAATAATTTCTGGCTGGTGGTTGGGAGGGAGCTAATGAGCCATGGGTATCCATATATCCCTTTAGAAGGGAGCTAATTAAGTACTAGGAGTGGCCACGAGAATCAGTAGAAGAAGAAGAAGAAGTAGGTAGCCAAGAATCGGTAGGGGTGGTCCCGAGATAGTTTTGAAGATTCAAGCACCCGATGCGTGCCTGAAATCCACTGCCGGGCAGGAAGCACTCGCAGCTGTCGCACCGAAGAGTGCGCTACTCAGCTGGTGGACCAGCAGCCAACCAACTGAGGTTGGCGCGGGCAAATAAATTCCCCGGATTCTACGGCCCACATAGCTTCACATTTCGCATCAAAGACCAGGGGGAGTCATCAAAATGAGTCTCTCATTCCAGAATCACCAACTTCAACAAAGCAACTCACATATCTCCGTCTCTCTCTCTCTCTATATTCTAAATACATGCGTTGTATATACATGTATATATTATGTAATATATGCATTTATTTTCAAACATATATGTATAGTTTGTATATGCATATGACCAATGATATTGTTTCTTCCGACAGTACTTGAGGATGATTATCCAATTGAGTAATTGAGTAACACCAACCAGATAGGAATCGGAATAAGAATATCTTGTTCTTTATATTTCGTTCTCAACAATACCGCAGATCCTTTGCCAACTCACATGATGCGTGACACTTTGCTGTTTCTTGACGTGAACCACTCCGAGTGAGTCAATGTGATTGTAAACCATCAGGCAGGTGGCATTTAGGTACACGATAGCAACTTAGCAGATGCATCGCTATATCAATTGAAAAATATGAAATGAATGATCAACTGAGTACTGTATATACGGCGTAAAAACATTGAAAACCTACAAAATCAAACAAACAGTGAAACCTTGGTAGGTACGAAATATCCTAGCTGCCACGGCACGACTCGGTGGGATTGTTTGTTCAAAACGCCAGAAAAACGCTGGGTGTTCCAAGCTTTCCCTCGCATCAATATCCTCATTCTCATCTTGGTGAACAAGCATGGCTAGCCAACGTGGCTAGCAACACTAGCAATAGTTAAGTCATTCCCACTACCATGATTTAATGAGCCATGGCTAGTAACAATCGATTGACCTATTACAAGCCCACACCAACCATTGTTAATTACCATATTTACCAGGATTCTAGCAGCAAAGGGCAGGTACCACGGTGGTACCACGATGCCTTTGGTGCACTCCGAACACGTGGGCGCCACAAGTGCCAAGCATGTCAACGACATGAATCTCTGGGGAGAACTCCATGGTGAAGATTCCCATGCAATGATTGTGGTTGTGGTTAGTGAGTTTGTGTCTGTGCTGAAGTGTTTGCCGTGCTTGAAATTTGTCCGGTGCCAACCGGTATGCCTATGACCGGACAGCTTCCAGGTCTCAGCAGCTTGCGGGTTTTCATCCACTTTCTGCCAGCAGGGAGGCCAAGCGTTATTGACATAGACATGTATACTTGTGTGTCTTGTACATACACATGTAAACAAAATAGATCGATAGATAGATAAATAGATGGATAGATAGATGGATGGATAGATAGATAGATAGATAGATAGATAAATAGATGAATAGATGAATAGATGAATAGATCCCCGTCTGAATTTGCCCTACAGATTGATGGTTCTTGAGATCTCTATGAGCCTTGATTTGGTCATTTTGTGTAGGAAAAACATGGGGTCATAGCCCAACAATCTGTAGAGACCCAATTTTGTTTTAAACATAATTTCTATATTGAGGGTATGCTCAGTAATTTGTAGGAGGCCATTCGCATGTAGGAAAGGCAATCATGGTAAAATCACCATTGTAATTTGTAGCGATCATGTTGGTAAGATTTAAAATCAATTCCAGTAATTTATCGCTACCATATCGGGGTTGAAATAACCTCCACGTATCACCATTGTAATTCGGCTTTAAAGCAGCACTGGAAGCAAAATGCCTAGCAATTTTAGTGTGCTTAAGGTCTGCCCATCCAGTGAATGCACGCTACAAAATGATGAGGCCACCTTACGTCACTACAAAGGACATTTCGTACCCAACTATTGCATGAAGCTCCAACACCCGTCATCTTTTTCCCAGCCACACATGGTAAAATATGAGTGTCAATTAGCGACATTTAGTGTAATTTGTCAGGAGTTTGATAAATTTTCAACATAATGGGGACAGCAATTTGTAGCAGCCCTGTTTAGACCAAACATGGGGTGGTGCTCTGCAATTTGTAGGCGGCCAATTTGAAGCAGGCAGTTCCTAGGAACTGCAATTTGTAGCCATCAAATCTTAGTTTTTTTTGCAGAATGATAATTTGTAGATGGTTTTCCTGTGTACAGCATTTGTGGCCCTACAGATTGGGTCCCTTAACCTGACCCCCCCTAAATTCCTACAGGGATATGAATCTGAATAGATAAATAGATCAATGATAAATAGATAAACAGATAAATAGATAAATAGATCAAGGGATGAATAGATAGATAGGAATACAGGAAAGATAGGATAGGATTGGATAGATCGATAGATAGATAGATACATAGATAGTTAGATCGATTTACATAAACACAAGTAGACATAGCCTGGCTAGAAATTGAATATACAGACAGTGTCCTGGCACTGTTTGTGCTTCCTGTCCAAGTACAAGTTTGTCCGTAAATAGCGAGGTGAATAATGGCCCAGCCAATGTGTAGAGATGCTGCTTCATGATATTTTTTGGAATGCTTGTCTTGTGCACAGTATCAGCGATGGAGTATGTGATTCTAGGAGATTGACATGCTAAATCGAAACAATCAAAAGCCTTACCCGGAATGAATATCGGCGGATCATTTCCATTCTTTCTTGATGGCGGCAGACTACGTATGGCCCAATCACACCGCCAAAGAGTTCAGCTGCAAAGCTGGTCGCGCTATGGCCATGGGGCCCTTCTGAGCTGGTGGACTATCCAGCCAGCGAGCTACTTAGATTACCCGAGGGTAACCCTAGGAGGATGCAGAACAGCTGAGATGAAAACTTTGAATTCACATACACTGCTTTGACCATCGCACATCGGTTTCATCTTCGTTCTGAATCTCACGGCATCCTTTCGGAGGCTTGCCACCGCCAAAGATTTTCTTGCGGTCTTGTTTCAGTTGCACGAAGCAGCATCCAAGACAACCAACAAGCAGTGCATGCGGTGCAAGCCACTGGCTAGAGGGATTTCGGATGCTGTGCATTTATGGTCATGGCTCAATGTGGAGCAAATTCATTGCAATGTGGTGATTTAGGAAGAACCACCGGGTTGATCCTGGTCAAACACTTCACCTACACAGGGCCTTGATTTGGAGGATCAGCGACCCCAGTTGCCACAACAGTTCGCATCAATGAGGTACCTAGAATTCTAATGGTGCCACAAGCCCAGGAATGCATCCCCCTGTTCATGTCGAAAATGCGCGGGGTTGCCGAGGGCAGGGTAGACACGCTGGTGGCTGCTATCCTGAGTAGGTATGCCTATGATGGCTCAAAAACTAGCTTAGCAACAGAAACTAGGACTTTTTGTTGACCCATCGTCAACATAGTCACAAACCAAACATAGCCGATATGCAGCTGCTGCCTGATGTTGCCGAAAGTAGCAGCAATCATTCGGAAAGCGGGTATGCAGGTTGGCAAGACTGTTTGCATTGTCTGAAATTTACAGTAGACAGATGCAGGCATAGCATTTCGGAGTTGGCCACAGCCCACAGAACTGGTAGGGAAGCAACAGGGGTCAGCAGATTGCCCATGCTTCTGACTGCAGCCAACTGCTATACCAGGTCACCCAGACATGTAGGTCATTTTCCATATAATTTCATATGGTTTTTGCAGTGTACTTGGTTTATTGTTGGTACGTTGTCTATTGTTGTTGTATATTTGTTCATTTTCGATGTGCGAAATGGCGCGTGAGAAAAGTCGGGTGTACCATGTTAGGACGCTGTGAGTTTATATACCTTGGAGAAACTCTGCAAGACGCTGATCATAGGACTAGAAACTATCCTCTTCACATCGCTGGCTGAGAAGTACTCCTTGACAGTGCATTATCATGTCCCTTTGTGATACTTCTTTCTTTACAACATGATTGAATTTTGATAACTATATACATATGGTGGTTTCTCAAAATTGTGAAACCCAAAAAATTGAGGGTTTATTATTACTAAAAAATATTGATTTTCAAGAAATATCTACCAGCCAATACCCTTCGTAAATCTTCACCGCCTTTGGTAGCTGAGGTGAAGGTGAAGGTGAAGGTCACAATCCAACCATCTCTGAGGCCGCCAGTTGCGCCTCTCATGTTGGAAAAGCCACGGGCCCCACGACACGCTGCCTTCATGGCTGCTGATGTCGTTGCTGCTTTGACTGGGTTCAGGTAGATACATAGGTCCCCGCAGTCAATGAGCTTGGGTTATAACTAGGGTAACTACAGTTTTGGTAGATATGACTGCCTTAAGTGGATCATAAACCAACTTGCAACTGGGAGGTACCACTTTGTACATGTACATGTATATGTATATATATATATACATATATGTATATGTTTATATTACATGCATGTATATGCATTTTGTTAAATCTCTATATATATATATATATACATGTACATGTCATTATATCACACATGTATATATACATATATATATATGGTCACCCCCACCAGAACCTATCTTGAGCTATTTTTATTGGTATTTACAGTATAGAGTCAGTATTTTGTGTGTCCAAAATTTGTTTGTGATTTGATTTGCTACATAATTGCAATGTCTGCACTGCAGCCATGTGCTACAAATCATGTGTTAAACGAAAACAAAAAACAATATTCCAAGACTCTTTGGGGAGGACCCCTGATGAGGAAAACCAAAAACACTTCGAGAAAACCCGAAAACCCAAAAAACAAAAAAAACAATATTCTGAGACTCTTTGGGGAGGGGGGGAGGGTAAGCCAAGAGTCTCAGAATTTTTGCTTTTTTGTTTTTCTTCGAGTTTTCTTTTTAGTTTTCCTCATCAGCGGTCCTCCCCAAGGAGTCTCAGAATATGTATTTCCTCAGATAGCTGACAAGCTATAAGGGGTTCTTACTTCTCTATGGTGAGTTTTTGTTTGCCGCTGCTCTGCCGCTGCTCATGCTTGTCTCCCTTTATCTCCCGTTTGTCTCCCCTTTGTCTCCCTTGTGGCTCTTTATCGGCGCTTTGTTTGACGCTGCTCTGTCGCTGCTCATGCTTGTCTCCCTTTGTCTCGCCTTTGTCTCGCCTTTGTCTCCCCTTTCTCCCCCTTTGTCTCCACTTTGTATCCTCTTTGTCTCCCATTTGTCTCCCCTTTGTCTTTCCTGTGACTCCCTTGTGGCTCCGGATCGGCGCGTTGTTTGCCGCTGCTCTGCCGCTGCTCATTCTTGTCTCCCTTTGTCTTGCCTTTGTCTTCCCTTTGTCTCCCCTTTGTTTTCCGTTTGTCTCCCCTTTGTCTCCCCTTTGTCTCCCCTTTGTCTCCCTTGTGGCTCTGGATCGGCGCTTTGTTTGCCGCTGCTCTGCCGCTGCTCATGCTTGTCTTCCTTTGTCTCGCCTTTGTCTCCGCTTTGTCTCCCCTTTGTCTTCCCTTTATCTTTCCTTTGTCTCCCTTGTGGCTCTGGATCGGCGCTTTGTTTGTCACTGCTCTGCCGTTTTTTTTACTTGTTTCCCTTTGTCTCGCCTTTATCTTCCCTTTGTCTTCCCTTTGTCTCCCCTTTATCTTTCCTTTGTCTAATCCTTGTGCGCAATGCGCCCGCTATCTGGGGTCTATGCTGGTGTAATTTTTTTTTGTGTTTAGTTTAGTTTTTTTTGCGAGGTTTTATTGGTTTTCCTCATCAGGGGTCCTCCCCAACGAGTCTCAGCATCTTGTTTCTTTTGTGCTTCGAGTTTTTTTGTTCTTTTGTCTACCCCCCCATTGCCAAGACTTCTGGAAAATTGTTTTTTGTTTTCTATTTTCTGGATAGGGCCCTGCCCTAAGAGTCTCAGAATTACGTAGCTCAGAATTGCACAATAATTGAATATCAATGCAAGAAAGCATGATTAAGACATAATTCCATAGGTCAAATCTAAGAACACAATCAAATAACACATAATTAGATAGGCCATGATCAAATCAGTTGTATTTTAACAAGGCACGATTAAATGATTGACAATCAAATAAGCTATAATTACGTAAGTCAAATAGGACATAGTTGAATACAGATAATTGAATAGACCATACTTGCAGAGGGCAAAATTAAGTGGGCTGAAAATAAACATAGCCACATATAGGGCAAAACCAAAAAATAGCCACATATAGGGCAAAACCAAATTAGGTACAAGTAAATAGTGTATAGTTAGGGTATTACCAAATGGAGCAAATCTAGGGGAATAATTAAACAGAACATGATTAAATTGGAAACATATAAAATATAATTAAACATCGCATAATTCCATAGAAATAGTTCGATGGAAAGCAGTTAAATAGACCATACTTCGATCAGAAGCAATCAAATATAACATAACTAAACAAGCTAAAATGAAATACATAGGATACACTTATATAGCACATCATTCGAGTATTAAAAATAATGTAAACACAGGCACAGTTGGGGCATAACTCAATATCTAAGCCAAATACAGGACACAATTAAATAGACGTAATTAGATAAACATACTTCGATAGACATCATTAGATAGACACAATTAAATAGATATGGTTCAACAGACATAATTAAACACATATAACTAACTCATCATGGAGTACAATTAAACAAGGCAAACATAAGCAAAACATAGGATATAATTAGATACACAAAAATTAATAAGTCATCATCAAAGCTAAATAGGTCAAACATATAGCAAAATTTGACACTGCATAATTAAATGGGCCATTAGTCATCATCAAGTTGGCATCGCTAAGCAAGTTAAAAGTAGGGCAACAATAGATAAAGCATTGCCAAAATGGGCCATAATAAAATAGGGCGGTATGAAATAGCTTCTGGTTGGGGGGTGAGCGCACATATGTATATATGTAGATACATATGATTATATGTTTGTGTGTGTGTATGTGTGCATCTGTGGCCCAGCCTTCTGTACACCCACGGCCCAGCATTTGGTGGTCCCCCAGTCTACCCCTCCGAGAAGGTATCAAGGTTCATTCCCGATCTGTAGTGGATGTATGTGATCCACATCCTTGGTCTGATGATTCCCCTCCCTGTGGCCTGTGGTTGCAGTTTTTTTTTCTTTTTTAATAAAGAAAAATAGCACTTTAGTAGCATGCAGCATGCAGCACATAGATTGTATATAGCGCAAAGGTACTGTGAGTAAGACAATAGGTAGAATATATTGGTATCTATAAAGCGGTGCAATGGAAATGCTGTATAAGAAGTGTATGCAGTGTTCCCAATTGAGCAGCGGCAAACGCTCTGGTTGATTAGCATCGTTACCTTGCTTTGAAGGGCTTGCTGGAACCCACTATCCGTGGGAGGACATGTGAATCACCTTCCCAACGGATTTTGTCACTGCCCAATTTCTGACTCGCATAAAGTGCCATGCATCACAGGTCCTTGAGGACAAGATCTCTAGCCAGGCGCGCGTCGGCCATGGCAATGCAACTCAAAGGTTACAAACCACCTCGAGTTTGTGGAGCTTTGTGCATGGTACTATGATGTTATACATATGTGCTCACATACAGATGTGCTCACATACAAGCTGTATTGCATGATATATATATATATACGCGCAATGCCGGGGCTTTGCCCCGGCATTGCAAGTGATTGATATGATGGGCCGAAGGCCCATCAGATCAATCACTGGTTGGTTCATCATGTCCACCAATGGTTGTTCTGATCAAAAACACATGTGTTCAAATGTCCCACCCCCGCTGCACTATATGTTTCATAAATACACAAAAACTCATCACCAGAATCAAATGTCCCAGCCCCGCTGCACTATATGTTTCATATATACAGAAGAACTCATTACCAGAATCAAATGTTCCACCCCCGCTGCACTATATGTTTGATAAATACAAAAGAACTCATTACCAGAATCAAATGTCCCAGCCCCGCTGAACTATATGTTTCATAAATACAGAAAAACTCATTACCAGAATCAAATGTCCCACCCCCGCTGAACTATTTGTTTCATATTTACAAAAGAACTCATTTCCAGAATCAAATGTCCCAGCCCCGCTGAACTATATGTTTCATAAATACAGAAAAACTCATTACCAGAATCAAATGTCCCACCCCCGCTGAACTATTTGTTTCATATTTACAAAAGAACTCATTTCCAGAATCAAATGTCCCACCCCCGCTGCACTATATGTTTCATATATACAAAAGAACTCATTACCAGAATCAAATGTCCCAGCCCCGCTGCACTATATGTTTCATATATACAAAAGAACTCACTACCAGAATCAAATGTCCCACCCCCGCTGAACTATATGTTTCATATACACAAAAGAACTCATTTCCAGAATCAAATGTCCCACCCCCGCTGCACTATATGTTTATACATACAAAGAACTCATTACCGGAGTCAAATGTCCCAGCCCCGCTGAACTATATGTTTCATAAATACAGAAAAACTCATTACCAGAATCAAATGTCCCACCCCCGCTGAACTATTTGTTTCATATTTACAAAAGAACTCATTTCCAGAATCAAATGTCCCACCCCCGCTGCACTATATGATGATGACCATGGTGATGATGATCATGATGATGATAATGTTGATGATGATGCTGATGATGATGTTCCCGTCACTCTTGTACCTGCGGGGCAAAGCCTAGGAATTGGCCGTATATATATATATATATGTTTAAAGATGTTTGTACTTGTACCCATAAATATAAATACATACATATATGTATATGTACAAAAATATATAGGTGTTCACACACATGTGTTTAGGTATAGTATTATGCTTCAACTGGCAACTAGATCCCAAGTGGGTACCCGAAAGACAAAAGTAAAAGCGGGACTCATTTGGCTGCAACGCTTTTTTTCAGTATTGCATCAGTCAACGGTGCTCAGAAACGTACCTGCCAAAAAGACTAGGCATGGCAAAGTAATGTCATGAAATAAATAGTTTATGTGCATACATAAATATATATCTATATACATATAAATAAACAGTGGAGAAAGGCGTATGCACATGACAACTCTTAATCACTTTCAGCAAGAAGCGGCACGCAATTAATCAAAGACTTGCTGTTTGCTCAAGGTCCCAGCCATGGCATCGCAACCGGTGGAAACGCCGGTCGCTGTAGTAGACATGAAACCTGTGAGAAAAGTGTCAAAGAAAAGGCAGAATGTATACCTCAAGTTTGAGTCCTGGTCTTGTGAGCTAGGATCCAAAACACGAAGAAGAAGAAGAATGAAATTATGGGCATCGATGCGAAGAAACTCTGCTACGGACAGACGCTCTTGAGCTGTGTGCATCCATGACGTGAAAGGCAAAGCTTCTGTTTCCTTCATCTCCAAACAGCTGATCCAACACCTGATGCATAAATACTTTGCACTTGTCGGCCTCCCACCTTCGATCAAAACCGGAACAGACGGAGATCAGAATGACATCAAGATTTCAAGCTCTTGGAAACATTGGAGAAAGGCGTATGCACGTCAGAACTCTTAATCAATCAAAGACTTCCTGTTCTCTTAAGGTCCCAGCCATGGCATCGTAACCGGTGGAAACGCCGGTCGCTGCAGTGGAAATAAAACCTGTGAGAATTCAGAAACAAAAAAAATGTATACATGAGATTTGAGCCCTGGTTCCACGACAAGAAGAAGAATGAAATTATGGTCATCGATGCGAAAAAAATATGTAGAGGGATCTGTCATGCCAGTGACAAGGATGACACAATAAAGAACAAAAGGTTGTTCACGACGATACAAATTACTGCGGTCGAGAGCAAAGCAAAACAAATAACACCCAATCTATCAAAGTCAAGGAAACCAGCTGTGTTCCCTTGAGGCCCCAGCCGCGAAACAACAACCACTGGAAACGCAGGCTGCCGTGATGAAAATAAGCCAAAATGGCTTCGGACAACTTCAAGCCACAAACTCAGAATACTTCATGCCATCACGAACAAACTAGTCACAACTGTCTAAAACAAAAACAGCCATAATTTATGTCGAAAGGCGTTTCTTAGAACAAAACTGTTTCTGGAAGAAAAAGTGAATGAATATTTTTTTTCCGGACAAACGCTTGAAAAACATCAGCAAGTCACACCTAAACTGCGGAAAGCAATTCAAGATATCCAAGGAAAGTTTCATTTACTTAAGACTTAAGGTAACACGCCTGCCGCACAAAGTAACGATTGGACAGCGCGCCAAGATCACTTGATAACCCATCTACACTACGAACAGCCACTCAACGACAGGTTCATGTGTTCAAAGTACCATGCAAGAGCAAAATCACCAGCAACAAAGGCGCCAAGAGCAAAATCACCAGCAAAAACACCAGCAAGAAAATTCCCAAAGACAAAATCACCAGCAACAAAATCACCAAGAGCAAAATCAGCAGCAGCAAAAACAGCAGCAGCAAAGTCACCAGCAGCAGAATCACCAGCAGCAAAAACACCAGCAACAAAATCACCAAGAGCAACACAACCAGCAACAAAACCGCCAAGGGCGAAATCACCAGCAGCAAAATCAGCAGCAGCAAAATCAGCAGCAGCAAAATCAGCAGCAGCAAAAACACCAGCAGCAAAAACACCAGCAGCAAAATCACCAAGAGCAAAAACACCAAGAGCAAAATCACCAAGAGCAAAATCACCAGCAGGAAAAACGCCAGCAGCAAAATCACCAAGAGCAAAATCACCAGCAGCAAAAACACTGGCAGCAAAAGTTCACACGTTCAAAGTACCATGCCTGCCACACAAAGTCACGATTGAACAGCGCGCCAAGATCACTCAATGTCCTATTTACATTAGGGAAAGCGATTCAGCGAAAGCTTCATGTGCTCAAAGTACCACGCCTGCCACGCAAAGTCACGCTTGAACAGCGCGCTGAGATCCCTTGATGTCCTATTTACATTGCGGAAAGCGATTCAACGAAAGCTTCGGGTGCTCAAAGTACCACGCCTGCCACACAAAGTGACGATGGAACCGCGCACCAATCTTCTCCCATAACCACACTTGCGGTGCCCAAGCCGAAAAATTGCGATTTTGAAACGTTTTTAAAAGGAATTTTAAAAGGAAAAGCAAGATCGCCAAAACCTCGAAAAACAAAGGTTTCAGAACAGGTCTCCAAAACAGTTACATTGCGGAAAGCGATTCAGCGAAAGCTTCATGCGCTTAAAGTACCACGCCTGCCGCACAAAGTCACGATTGAACAGCACGCCAAGATCACTTGATGTCCTATTTACATCGTGGAAAGCGATTCAGCGAAAGCTTCATGTGCTCAAAGTACCACGCCTGTCACACAAAGTGACGATCCAACACTTTTCCAAAGCCCGAGTCCATGGCAAAACACAATATAGAGCACCGCCCCAGCACGCGCCAGCACGCGAAAATCGACGTTTTACTACAGTTTCGCGCGATCGACACCCACGATTCTACGAAAAGGTTGCGAACGTCATCGCCAAAATCGACGTTTTATTACAGTTTCGCGCGATCGACACGCACGATTCCATGTAAAACACAAGGTTTCGCAAGCACTTTCCGGACCACGGTGGCCCTAAAAAAGGAATATGCTTTACTTTCAAATGCAATTCAAATTACTTTCAAATGCAAGTCAAGTCAAGTGTCAGTCAAGTAAGTCACGTCAAGTCAAGTCAAGTCAAGTAAGGCTTCCAAGAATTGCCAAGTCAAGTAAGTCAAGTTAGGCAAGTCAGGTCAAGTATGTCAAGTGAAGCAAGTCAAGTCAAGTAGGTCAAGTCAAGCAAGTCAAGCCAAGTTAGTGAAGTCAAGTCAAGTCGAATCAAACCAAGTCAAGTCATGTCAAGGCAACTCATGTCAAACGAGTCAAGTCAAGCGAGTTAAGTCAAGCAAGTCAACTCAAGCAAAGTCAAGTCAAGTAAGCGAAGTCTAGCAAATCCAGACAATGAAGCTAAGTAAAGTAAATCAACAAGCGAGATAGGTCAAGCAAGTCAACTCAAGTAAAGTCAAGTCAAGTAAACGAAGTCTAGCAAATCCAGACAATGAAGCTAAGTAAAGTAAATCAACACATGCTAGATTTTGATATGTTAAAAAGGCATTGGCTCCTAGGAAATGCCCTTCGCCAACTCTTTCGGGAAAAAGGTTTGTTAGTTCAGCATAGTATATCAGCTCACGAGGGCTTGAAAAGGGTGATTTACAACATTGGGTATCTCACCTTGTGGCTGCATGCGTTGGTGGTGTGTCCAGGGATCCTGTTGATTGAGGAGGGAAGCATGGGTAAGAAACCATCTAATCGAACAGTTTGCTGTATCCCAAGCAAATTCCAGAGAGGATCGCTTCATCCTCAGACATCAGTTGACTATCCTGATTTCATCATAATCCAGCATTCCAATTCCCATTATACTTGAGCAGGTGCAGGAGGGTTGTTGCCGCTGCTTAATTCATCATTCTACGTTTGGCTCTTGGCAATCATTTTACTTTTTCTTGCAAATCATCAAATAGTTAGATAGATTGGGTGGCTCATTTAGGCTCTTTGCATCTCTTCGCCATGTTTGTTTGAGGTGCCCATAAAGGTTCCAAAGCCGGGGAAAATGGTCATGCCGCGTTTTTTTCGGCTGGGGATGGCAATCCATTGACGAGCAGCTGCTGGTTTTAACCTTACCAGTGACGAGCGGAGTTCACAAACATATTTTGTGTCAATGGATCATTGCGCATGGTTTGTCAAAAATTACCAGCATTTGTAAAACCATATTCCCAGTATCAACAAATTAATGTATTGCTACTGATCATAGGAATAGAATTGAACCTCTAGATTGTCAATACTTGTAAATCAACTTTTGTTAAGTATTGTTATCCACTGCAGCAGGTGTTTTTTAGATGTTTTTAGTCGACAAACCAACCTTCAGCGGTTTGCCCTCCCTACATCAGGAAATTGCAAAACTCCTTCGCGCTTTCCCGGAGGCGGCGACGGATTGGCGCTCCCCGGGCGTCCCAGCAATATCAACTCCCAAGAAAGTGATTTCAACGATGGGGGATTCGGAACCAAATTTTAGCTCTCCCGGCAGATATGTAATTCTCCAGGTAAACATATGTGATATTTATATCTATCTACATCTATACATTCATATAAATACGGCCAATTCTGACCTTCTGCCCGGAACCGTAACATCTTGTCCGGCCAGCCCGTCATCATCATCAAAGGAAGTTTCAGAGAAAATTCCATGTTACGAACATTTAGAACTACTAATAACCACTATTAAAGCGCTGAGAGTTAAAGCGATGAGAGTTAAAGCGCTGCGAGTTAAAGCGTTGAGAGTTAAAGCATTGAGGGTTAAAGCGCTGAGAGTTGGAGCAATGAGAGTTAAAGCATTGAGAGTTAAAGCATTGAGAGTTAATGCACTGAGGGTTTAAGCATTGAGAGTTAAAGCATTGAGAGTTAAAGCAATGAAAGTTAAAGTCGCGAGAATTAAAGCGTTGAGAGTTAAAGCATTGAGAGTTAATGCGCTGAGAGTTAAAGCATGGAGAGTTAAAGCAATGAAAGTTAAAGTCGCGAGAATTAAAGCAATGAGAGTTAAAGTGACGATCTCTGTGACTGTTGTCATTTTTCCCCAACAGCAACACATTGCTATGGGGTCTTCAGCCATAGTAAAGGTTTCGGAGCAGAGCGGAGCAGCGCCAAAACCCATTCCCCCAGGTTCCCAAATAGAGGTTCCCAAATAAAGGTTCCCAAAAAAAGATTCCCAAATAGAGGTTCCTCAATTCAGGTTCCCAAATCAAGGTTCCCAAGGCAACGTTCCCAAATGGAGGTTCCCAAATGGAGGTTCCCAAATAAAGCATTCCAAGGTAAGGTTCCCAAATAGAGGTTCCCAAATAAAAGTTCCCAAGGTAGGGTTCCCAAATAGAGGTTCCAAGGTAAGGTTCCCAAATAGAGGTTCCCAAATAGTACAGGTTTCCAAGCAAAGTGTTCCAAGTAAAGGTTCCCAGAAAAGGTTCCCAAGTACAGGTTCCCAAGTTCAGGTTGCCAAGTCTAAGTTTTCAAGTTCAGGTTCGCAGGGTAAGGTTCCCAAATAGAGGTTCCCAAATAAAGGTTCCCAAATAAATTTCCCAAGGTAAGGTTCCCAAATAAAGGTTTCCAAGGTAAGGTTCCCAAATAAAAGTTCCCAAATAGTACAGGTTTTCAAGCAAAGTTTTCCAAGTAGAGGTTCCCAGAAAAGGTTCCCAAGTACAGCTTCCCAAGTTCAGGTTGCCAAGTCCAAGTTTTCAAGTTCAGGTTCCCAAGGTAAGCTTCCCAAATAGAGGTTACCAAATAAAGGTTCCCAAATAAATTTCCCAAGGTAAGGTTCCCAAATAAAGGTTTCCAAGGTAAGGTTCCCAAATAAAAGTTCCCAAATAGTACAGGTTTTCAAGCAAAGTTTTCCAAGTAGAGGTTCCCAGAAAAGGTTCCCAAGTACAGCTTCCCAAGTTCAGGTTGCCAAGTCCAAGTTTTCAAGTTCAGGTTCCCAAGGTAAGCTTCCCAAATAAAGATTCCCAGATAAAGGTTCGCAAATAAAGGTTTCCAAGGAGAGGTTCCCAAATAGAGGGTTCCAAGGTAAGGTTCCCAAATAGAGGTTCCCAAATAAAGGTTCCCAAATAAATTTCCCAAGGTAAGGTTCCCAAATAAAGGTTTCCAAGGTAAGGTTCCCAAATAAAAGTTCCCAAATAGTACAGGTTTCCAAGCAAAGTTTTCCAAGTAAAGGCTTCCAGAAAAGGTTCCCAAGAACAGGTTCCGAAGTCCAGGTTGCCAAGTCCAAGTTTTCAAGTTCAGGTTCTCAAGGTAAAGTTCCCAAACAAAAGTTCCCAAATTAGAGGTTTTTCCAAGTAAAGGTTCCCAAATAAAGGTTCTCAAATGGAGGTTCCCAAGGAAAGGTTGCCATGTAGAGGTTTCCAAGGTTCCCAAGGTAAGGTTCCAAACAATGGTTCCAAGGTAAGGTTCCCAAATGGAGGTTCCCAAATAAAGGTTCCCAAATAAATTTCCCAAGGTAAGGTTCCCAAATAAAGGTTTCCAAGGTAAGGTTCCCAAATAAAAGTTCCCAAATAGTACAGGTTTTCAATCAAAGTTTTCCAAGTAGAGATTCCCAGAAAAGGTTCCCAAGTACAGCTTCCCAAGTTCAGGTTGCCAAGTCCAAGTTTTCAAGTTCAGGTTCCCAAGGTAAGCTTCCCAAATAGAGATTCCCAGATAAAGGTTCGCAAATAAAGGTTTCCGAGGAGAGGTTCCCAAATAGAGGGTTCCAAGGTAAGGTTCCCAAATAAAGGTTCCCAAATAGTACAGGTTTCCAAGCAAAGTGTTCCAAGTAAAGGTTTCCAGAAAAGGTTCCCAAGAACAGGTTCCGAAGTCCAGGTTGCCAAGTCCAAGTTTTCAAGTTCAGGTTCTCAAGGTAAAGTTCCCAAACAAAGGTTTCCAAAGTAGAGGTTTTTCCAAGTAAAGGTTCCCAAATAAGGGTTCTCAAATGGAGGTTCCCAAGGAAAGTTTGCCATGTAGAGGTTTACAAGGTTCCCAAGGTAAGGTTCCAAAAAATTGTTCCAAGGTAAGGTTCCCAAGTAAAGGTTCCCAAGCAAAGGTTCCCATGTGAAGGTTGCAATGTAGAGGTTCCCAAATCCACGTTTTCAAGTAAAAGTTTCCAAGTCAAGGTTCCGAATAGAAGTTGCCAAGTAAAGGTTCCCAAGTGAAGGCTGCCAAGTCAATGTTTCCAATAAAACAAGGTCTCCAAGTAACGGTTGCCAAGGAAAGGTTTCCAAGTAAAGGTTGCCAAGTCAAAGTCTCAAACAAAGGTTCCCAAGTAAAAATCCGAAATAAAGGTTTCCAAGCAAAGGTTCCAAGTTAAGGTTCTCAAATAGAGGTTGCCAAGTAAAGGTTCCCAAGTAAAGGTGCCCAACTGAAAGTTCCAAGTAGGTCCGCATAGAAATGTTTCCAAGTCAAGGTTTCCAACGAAAAGTTTCGAACAAGAAGTTTTCAAGGTAAGAAGTCCAAGTAAAGGTTTCCAAGTCAAAGTTCCAAAAGAGGTTGCCAAGTAAAGGTTCCGAAGTAAAGGTTGCCAAGGTAAGGGTTCCAAAGAAAGGTTTCCAAGTTATGGTTGCCAAGTAAAATTTCTCAAAAAAAAGGTTCCCAAGCAAAGGTTCTGAGGCCACAAACCTACTGGCTGCTACTATGCGCGAAAAAATCGCCGAAAAAAATGCGCTGTCACTGGTTCTTTGCTGTTGGGGATGTTCTTTGGGCTTATTTGAAGTTGACAAGTTGAAAAATGAAGGATGTCTCGCGCGAAAGCTTCGTTTTGGAGACGATCTCTGTGATTGTTGTCACTTTTTG
Source organism: Symbiodinium kawagutii (assembly GCA_009767595.1). NCBI lineage: Eukaryota > Dinophyceae > Suessiales > Symbiodiniaceae > Symbiodinium > Symbiodinium kawagutii. Next base: position 174,043 of record VSDK01016163.1, read on the forward strand.
GCATTGAGAAATTGAAAAGTGGAGGGAGTCTCACACGACAGCTTCGTGCCGGCGACGATCTCTGTGACTGTTGTCACTTTTTGAAGTTGACAAGTTGAAAAATGGAGGAAGTCTCACACGACAGCTTCGTGCCGGCGACGATCTCTATGACTGTTGTCACTTTTTAAATTGACAAGTTGAAAAATGAAGGAAGTCTCTCGCGAAAGCGTCGTTTTGGAGACGATCTCTGTGATTGCTTTCACTTTTTGAAATTGACAAGTTGAAAAATGGAGGAAGTCTCACACGACAGCTTGGTGCCGGCGACGATCTCTGCGACTGTTGTCACTTTTTGACATTGAGAAATTGAAAAGTGGAGGGAGTCTCACACGACAGCTTCGTGCCGGCGACGATCTCTGTGACTGTTGTCACTTTTCGAAATTGACAAATTGAAAAATGAAGGAAGTCTCGCGCGAAAGCGTTGTTTTGGAGACGATCTCTGTGACTGTTGTCGCTTTTTGAAGTTGCAAAATGTGAGGAAGCCTCGCGCGAAAGCTTCGTTTTGTAAAATTTGGGTAGACAGCCGGCTCGCGAAATGCTGTGTTTTGCAAGGAAAAGTGCGCTGCTCCGACGTTGAAAGCAAGCTCCGCGAAACGGCGGGTTCAGCTCTGCCCCGGGCTTGCCTCGGGCTTGCCCCTAGCTAATCTCGTGAGACTGTCATGAAAAATTGAAGTTCGGGATTCGTTTTTGAAGGCCGTCTTGCACGAAAGCTTCGTGCCGGCGACGATCTCTGTGACTGTTGTCACTTTTTGACATTGAGAAATTGAAAGGTGGAGGAAGTCTCACACGACAGCTTCGTGCCGGCACGATCTCTGTGATTGTTGTCATTTTTTAAAATTGACAAGTTGAATTACACCAGCATAGACCCCAGATAGCGAGTGCATTGCAGGGGAGGCAAAGGCAAGGGGAGACACAGAGACGACAAAGGCGAGACAAAGGGGAGACAAAGGGGAGACAAGCATGAGCAGCAGCAGAGCAGCAGCAAACAAAGCGCCGATCCAGAGCCACAAGGGAGACAAAGGGGAGGCAAAGGGAAGACAAAGGGGAGATAAAGGGAAGGCAAAGGGGAGACAAAGGGAGACAAGCATGAGCAGCGGCAAACAAAGCGCCGATCCAGAGCCACAAGGGAGACAAAGGGGAGACAAAGGGAGACAAAGGGGAGACAAAGAAAGACAAAGGGAGACAAAGGGGAGACAAAGGGAGACAAGCGTGAGCAGCGGCAGAGCAGCGGCAACCAAAGCGCCCATCCAGAGCCACAAGGGAGACAAAGGGGAGACAGAGAGAAGACAAAGGCGAGACAAAGGGAGACAAGCATGAGCAGCGGCAGAGCAGCG
>VSDK01016163.1:176246-196579 GCA_009767595.1 Symbiodinium kawagutii
GAGCATCGGCAACCAAAGCGCCGACCCAGAGCCACAAGGGAGACAAAGGGGAGACAAAGGGAGACAAGCATGAGCAGCGGCAGAGCAGCGGCAACCAAAGCGCCGATCCAGAGCCACAAGGGAGACAAAGGGGAGACAAAGGGAGACAAGCATGAGCAGCGGCAGAGCAGCGGCAACCAAAGCGCCGATCCAGAGCCACAAGGGAGACAAAGGGGAGACAAAGGGAGACAAGCATGAGCAGCGGCAGAGCAGCGGCAACCAAAGCGCCGATCCAGAGCCACAAGGGAGACAAAGGGGAGACAAAGGGAGACAAGCATGAGCAGCGGCAGAGCAGCGGCAACCAAAGCGCCGATCCAGAGCCACAAGGGAGACAAAGGGGAGACAAAGGGAGACAAGCATGAGCAGCGGCAGAGCAGCGGCAACCAAAGCGCCGATCCAGAGCCACAAGGGAGACAAAGGGGAGACAAAGGGAGACAAGCATGAGCAGCGGCAGAGCAGCGGCAACCAAAGCGCCGATCCAGAGCCACAAGGGAGACAAAGGGGAGACAAAGGGAGACAAGCATGAGCAGCGGCAGAGCAGCGGCAACCAAAGCGCCGATCCAGAGCCACAAGGGAGACAAAGGGGAGACAAAGGGAGACAAGCATGAGCAGCGGCAGAGCAGCGGCAACCAAAGCGCCGATCCAGAGCCACAAGGGAGACAAAGGGGAGACAAAGGGAGACAAGCATGAGCAGCGGCAGAGCAGCGGCAACCAAAGCGCCGATCCAGAGCCACAAGGGAGACAAAGGGGAGACAAAGGGAGACAAGCATGAGCAGCGGCAGAGCAGCGGCAACCAAAGCGCCGATCCAGAGCCACAAGGGAGACAAAGGGGAGACAAAGGGAGACAAGCATGAGCAGCGGCAGAGCAGCGGCAACCAAAGCGCCGATCCAGAGCCACAAGGGAGACAAAGGGGAGACAAAGGGAGACAAGCATGAGCAGCGGCAGAGCAGCGGCAACCAAAGCGCCGATCCAGAGCCACAAGGGAGACAAAGGGGAGACAAAGGGAGACAAGCATGAGCAGCGGCAGAGCAGCGGCAACCAAAGCGCCGATCCAGAGCCACAAGGGAGACAAAGGGGAGACAAAGGGAGACAAGCATGAGCAGCGGCAGAGCAGCGGCAACCAAAGCGCCGATCCAGAGCCACAAGGGAGACAAAGGGGAGACAAAGGGAGACAAGCATGAGCAGCGGCAGAGCAGCGGCAACCAAAGCGCCGATCCAGAGCCACAAGGGAGACAAAGGGGAGACAAAGGGAGACAAGCATGAGCAGCGGCAGAGCAGCGGCAACCAAAGCGCCGATCCAGAGCCACAAGGGAGACAAAGGGGAGACAAAGGGAGACAAGCATGAGCAGCGGCAGAGCAGCGGCAACCAAAGCGCCGATCCAGAGCCACAAGGGAGACAAAGGGGAGACAAAGGGAGACAAGCATGAGCAGCGGCAGAGCAGCGGCAACCAAAGCGCCGATCCAGAGCCACAAGGGAGACAAAGGGGAGACAAAGGGAGACAAGCATGAGCAGCGGCAGAGCAGCGGCAACCAAAGCGCCGATCCAGAGCCACAAGGGAGACAAAGGGGAGACAAAGGGAGACAAGCATGAGCAGCGGCAGAGCAGCGGCAACCAAAGCGCCGATCCAGAGCCACAAGGGAGACAAAGGGGAGACAAAGGGAGACAAGCATGAGCAGCGGCAGAGCAGCGGCAACCAAAGCGCCGATCCAGAGCCACAAGGGAGACAAAGGGGAGACAAAGGGAGACAAGCATGAGCAGCGGCAGAGCAGCGGCAACCAAAGCGCCGATCCAGAGCCACAAGGGAGACAAAGGGGAGACAAAGGGAGACAAGCATGAGCAGCGGCAGAGCAGCGGCAACCAAAGCGCCGATCCAGAGCCACAAGGGAGACAAAGGGGAGACAAAGGGAGACAAGCATGAGCAGCGGCAGAGCAGCGGCAACCAAAGCGCCGATCCAGAGCCACAAGGGAGACAAAGGGGAGACAAAGGGAGACAAGCATGAGCAGCGGCAGAGCAGCGGCAACCAAAGCGCCGATCCAGAGCCACAAGGGAGACAAAGGGGAGACAAAGGGAGGACAAAGGCAAGACAAAGGGAGACAAGCATGAGCAGCGGCAGAGCAGCGCCAACCAAAGCGCCGATCCAGAGCCACAAGGGACACAAAGGGGAAACAAAGAGAAGTCAAAGGGGAGACAAAGGGGAGACAAAGGGAAGACAAAGGGAGACAAGCATGAGCAGTGGCAGAGCAGTGGCAAACAAAAACGCCGACCCAAGGCCCTGCCATAGAGAAGAAAGAGCCCCTTATAGCTTGTCAGCTATCTGGGGAACAAAGGGGAGACAAGCAGGAGCAGCGGCAGAGCAGCCGCAAACACAGCGCCGATCCAGAGCCACAAGGGAGACAAAGGGGAGACAAGGGAGACAAAGGGGAGATAAAGGGAAGGCAAAGGGGAGACAAAGGGAGACAAGCATGAGCAGCGGCAGAGCAGCGGCAAACAAAGCGCCTATCCAGAGCCACAAGGGAGACAAAGGGAGACAAAGGGGAGACAGAGAGAAGACAAAGGCAAGACAAAGGGAGACAAGCATGAGCAGCGGCAGAGCAGCGGCAACCAAAGCGCCGATCCAGAGCCACAAGGGAGACAAAGGGGAGACAAAGGGAGGCAAAGGGAGACAAAGGGAGACAAAGATAGACAAGCATGAGCAGCAGCAGAGCAGCGGCAAACCAAAGCGCCCATCCAGAGCCACAAGGAAAACAAAGGGGAGACAAAGGGAGACAAAGGGAGACAAAGGCAAGACAAAGGGAGACAAGCATGAGCAGCGGCAGAGCAGCGGCACCCAAAGCGCCGATCCAGAGCCACAAGGGACACAAAGGGGAAACAAAGAGAAGTCAAAGGGGAGACAAAGGGGAGACAAAGGGGAGACAAAAGGGAGACAAAGGGGAGACAAAGGGGAGACAAGCATGAGCAGCGGCAAAGCAGCGGCAACCAAAGCGCCGATCCAGAGCCACAAGGGAGACAAAGGGGAGACAAAGAGCAGACAAACAGGAAGCAAAGGGGAGACAAAGGGGAGACAAAGGGGAGACAAAGGGGACACAAAGGGAGACAAGCATGAGCAGCGGCAGAGCAGCGGCAAACAAAGCGCCGATCCAGAGCCACAAGGGAGACAAACGGGAGACAAAGAGCAGACAAACGGGAAGCAAAGGGGAGACAAAGGGGAGACAAAGGGGAGACAAAGGGGAGACAAAGGGGAGACAAATGGGAGACAAAGGGGAGACAAAGGGGAGACAAAGGGGAGACAAAGGGAGACAAGCATGAGCAGCGGCAGAGCAGCGGCAAACAAAGCGCCGATCCAGAGCCACAAGGGAGACAAAGGGGAGACAAAGGGAGGACAAAGGCAAGACAAAGGGAGACAAGCATGAGCAGCGGCAGAGCAGCGGCAAACAAAGCGCCGATCCAGAGCCACAAGGGAGACAAAGGGGAGACAAAGGGAGACAAAGGGAGACAAAGAAAGACAAAGGGAGACAAAGGGAGACAAAGGGAGACAAGCATGAGCAGGGGCAGAGCAGCGGCAACCAAAGCGCCCATCCAGAGCCACAAGGGAGACAAAGGGGAGACAAAGGGAGACAAAGGGAGACAAAGGGAGACAAGCATGAGCAGTGGCAGAGCAGCGGGCAAAACCAAAGCGCCGATCAGAAGCCTTACCATAGAGAAGTAAGGACCCTTTATAGCTTGTCAGCTATCTGGGGAAAAATGAAGAGTGCTGTCACGGAGTGAGAGCATTATTTTTTAAAGTTGTGTAGGGCTTGGCCATATTTGGGCAAGCACGCCTTGTAGCTATACCTGTCTCACCTTTCCTACTCTTGTTTCACCGAAGCTCCAAATATGTAACACGGAAGTTTTGCTCCGTTTCCTTTACGGGTAACACGGAAGTGACAAACTTCCCTTCCTTGAGCTTTTGGTTGCTGTGGTCTTTGAAACCGAACTTGCTCAACAACCTTTCCAAACCGTTGTCAGCAAATCATCAAAGATGTGACAACAAACTTTTGGAATCGCTTTCAGAATTTTCACTTTGAATTTCGAAATCAGTTGCTTGATGTCTCACACAGTCATGTCATGGCATGCATTCCAATTATTCTCCTCCCCGTTGTTTCCTTTCAAGGGCGGGGGGTGGGTTAAAAAACCCTTTCGTTTCGCGTTTCGGCATCCGGGGGCATGGGCCACAACCAGCAGTTTTCTCTTAGTGATCTTCGCTTTTTGACACTGCAGCAGATCATCGCCATTTTGCAAGCAGTGGTTGCAGAGATTGCTAGGAGAGCTACCGGTCAAGACCCGGATCCCGCAACAAAGGGCATATCCAGCTGCTGCTGCCCAAGCAGCTCCTGCAGTACCTGTGCCACCTGTGCCCATCGTTCCTTTCCAGTGTGCATACGGTTGCTCAATCTCTGGCTGTGGTGCTCCCTGCACCAGAGCTAAGAGAGATCATAGACATCATAGATGCAGGCGCCGTCGAGAGGAATGAGACAGAGATGGGCATCTTTGTCTTCAAAACGATCTTTAGAAAAGGATGAAGTACAGGGAAGTTTTGAGATCCATGGTGCACTCTGGGACGATCCTGGTATGCAGGATGATGCTATGGAGGATGAAGACTGGGACCTCACCATGGGTGGTGACTTGGAGATTGATGTGCCGCATGCATCATGGCCAAAGAGCTCACAGTCATCATCTACTCCGCGCGCAGCTGTTGAGAATCTTGAATGGTTGGATAGGTTTGCGCGTGAGCAAGCGCAGAGATCCATCAGGCAAAGCTTGAAGGATTTGAAACAACCATGGGAGCAGGGCATCATGGCTGGAGTGTTTGACAAGAAGCAGGCATGGGCATTTCCTAGATCATCCATGGCCATGCCAAGGGTTGGCGTCGTGGAGGCCTTCGCGGCGACTACTCATGTTGTTGCTGAACCAGCATTGCCAAGCTCTTCATCAGCTTTTGCGCACCAGCGTGTCAGGAGCATGCGACTTCATAGGACTGATGACGATGTGCGCAGGAAGTCTTTGGATCGGATCACAACTTTGATGTTACTTGACAGTAACGCCGCCCGTGTTGGAAGATCTTTGATTTCTTTTGCTGGAACGCTGGTGACTGATGTCGAGATTGCTAATTCCATCACAGATGTGTTCGGACCTAAGAGTAATGGCGCTATCTTGAAGCGTACCAATGCCATCTGGAGGTTCGCACAGTGGTTACATAGCCAACAGCCAACAGCTTGGATCACCATTCCTTCAACAAGAGCATGTGGTATACAGGTATGTTTGTTTCTTGAAGGAGTCGCAGGCAGGACCAACCACGGCGTCTCATTTTCTCGAAGCTCTTCACTTCTTCAACGGCCTGTTAGGTTTCGAGATGGTTCACATCAATGACATCATGAGCACGAGGGTTAAAGGATCCGCTCACACCCAGTTCGTGAAGAAGCGCATCAGGAAACCAGCAGAGTTGCTAATGCAGTCTGAAGTGCAGGAACTGGAAAACATAGTGCTGACCTCTGACGCACCACATTTTGTTGTTCTGGCTGGCCATTTCTTGTTCTGCATCTTTGCCGCTGCACGGTGGTATGACGCGATGAACATTGAGCGGTCTCATGTCAGCACCTATCGTGGAGTGTGGCTCATCGAGGCTGAGACGAGGAAGCACAAGACATCCACAACCAAACAGGTGCAGACGGAGTTATTGCCCTTCACTGCTTTGGGACGGGCTTTCAGTGTGCAACCTTGGGTAGAAAGATGGATGTCGGTTCGTGAAGACATGGGCTTGAATGACAAGAAGCAGTTCCTTCCATCGTGGTCAGAAACGAAACTGAGCTGGACCTCACATTCCATGACTTCAGCAGAGGCATCTTCGTGGCTGCGTGAACTATTAGCTCCAACCTCAGGGTATGATCGTGCAGCAAAACTCACCATCCATGGGTTGAAAGCTACGCTGATTTCTTGGGCTGCAAAGTCACTCACCTTTACACCTGAAGAGTTGACAGCCTTGGGTCATCATGTCTCCAAGGCACATAGGTCTGCGATGATTTACCCCAGGGACAACCAAATTGCTTTGTCAGTAAAGGTGCGCAACATGCTGGTCCGAATGAGAGCAGGTCAGTTCAATCCTGATCAACCTAGGGCAGCTAGGCTCTTGGAACTTGTGGCTGCAGTTGCTCAAGAAGGCCATGATCCGGTGGAGGCGTCGTCAAGCGACTCAGGTGCGGATGACTCGGATGATACTTCCATTGAGTCTTCAGGTGCGGAGCCGGATAATGCAAGCCACTTACCACGTGCGAACCCAATGGAGGTGGACCCTTCAATGTGTGTAGTCCATTGCCGGTCGTCCATCATCCATGTGAGGAAGCCAGCCCCTTCCAATAGCATGGTCAGCTGCAATTTTAGAGCAGCAAAACCAACAGATTTGCAGAACAGCAAGTCGTTGGTTTGTGCTGGCTGTAGTAGGCAACTACAACGCTGGCGAGACAGCGCATGAGAGGCTGCGCATAACAAAGACCAAAACAACGTCAGCTGAAGTCACAAAAACTGCATGAGTGAATCACACTATCCAACTTCCAATGGTCAGCTCACTATGCATCCATGGATGTCAGTGCAGTCACCATGTTGGAGTGTATCTCACGTACTCCATGCACGTTCGTGGCTCGAGAGTTGACTCGTCTTTGATTGGCAAGTCATTCTCAACGACCATGACCTAGCTTTCCCACCAATCCACGATTGAAACATCACAACCTCATGTCACTGTCCACGTATGAGTCCGGCAACAGATGCAAATTACGAATTTTGAGCCCCTGTAAAAAGTATACTCTTTACAGGGGCTCAAAAATCTTTGTGTCGTTCAATTTGGGCACACATGGACATATAAGAACTCAGACTTGACAGCTGGGATAAACACCGTAACTTAACTTCACGTAACAAATTCTTCTTTTGACAATGTTTTTGAGTTTACACGCCTCTTTCACCAAGCTGCGCCCACGACATTGTGCCATGGCCTTAGATTCTCGTGCATCCTTCACTCAGAGAGCAAAAGAGGTAGGACTCATTGACGCACAGGTCCAAGCCCTAGAAACTGCAGGTGTAGCATCATTTGCGAAGTTTGCATACTGCACATCGTATCAACCTGGGCAAGTGGACGATAGGCCTCTAGTAGACTTCTTGACTCGAACATTCGGTGGTGCCCCTGCAGCAGGAACCTTAGCATCGGCCAGGCGTTTGTTCTTCGAAAGCCATGCACTAGCCTTGGATGAACTTAGATCTCGTGCAGAAAGAACCGAGTCCAGTGAAGCCAGAACAGTTCCCTTAGCTGAAAAGATGGACCGCGTTAGACAGTTGAAAGCTCGCCTCACTGGAATCACTTTCACACCAGGACCAGCAACTGAGCCTTCGCGCAATTTGATCGACAAAACATGTCAACAGTTGGAAGACAATGTACTGTCATACATACCTTTGAGCAAGTGCACTTCTCGCCAGGATGAAACTCTCCAGGCCAAGACTGATGCATCGATCAGCATGGATGCGGCCGGGAATCTTCGTGTAACCAAGAAACAAAAGACAGAAGACACCAAGATTGAAGGTGAGCATAGGCTACGCTTGGCATTTCATAGAAGGGCTCTTGCATACGACATTGCAGGCATTGGCACTTTTCAGACCATGGACAAATGGACACAATCTTTGTTTGACAAAATCACGGAACCCGCTGTCACTGGCTTCAGGTCCGTGTCAATTGACCAGGCGATCAACGCAGACAAGGCCCTCTGGATTCGACTTGCAGAAGACACTCGTGCTAACTTAGCTTCCACAGCAGGCCAACCAAAACTTTTTGATGTGGCTTTTGAACGGTTGACCAATCTGAAGTGTTGTTGCGCTTGACACCATTGCCAAGCCATGCAGTTAGACATGAAGCATCCGCGCAATCGCACACTCAGCCATCCTACGCTGCGTCGTCGCCCGCTGGGAAGGGGAAAGGACATGTCAACAAGGGCAAGGGGAAAGGACCTGCGCAACAAGGACAACCGATCATGGTACCGGACAACTGTACCATACACGTAGGGGATAAGACTTTGTGCAAGCGATATCAAGTTGGGAAATGCAAGGCAAAGATCAAACCAGGTAAAAGGTGCATGATTGGATGGTGCCTGTGTTGGCGGAAAGACTGTCACAAGCCTCACCCTGGCAGTGAGTGCCCTTTGTGACTAGCCTTGCATCCGAATCGCGAACGTAATTCACAGCATCTCATTTGCGCCGTCATCGAAGTATGTTGCGGTTCAGCCACTTTTTCTGATGTCACCAATCAAATCGACGCCGAACCAAGGTCAAGCCAGTGATTCTCGACCTTACCAACGATCATCCCGTCGCCATTTTCAAGCAGTTGTGCGCTCATAGCAAACCGCGCCTCATCTTTTGTGGTTTCCCTTGTGGTACATGCAGTAGAGCCAGAGACAAGAGTCTGCTTGACCACTTAGGACACGGCCATGGGCCACCGCCACTTCGAGATGAGCAGCACGTGTGGGGCCTTCGGAATCTGTCACCTACCAATCAGCACAAAGTCACACAAGCCAACAAAATCTACAGCCTAATCATTTGGGTTTTTGAATTTTGTATCCGCACTGGCTGTCTAGTTGCAGTTGAAAATCCTCATCGATCTTGGCTGTGGATGCTGATCGCGTCGATGCTGCGAACACAAGGTACCCCAGAGGTGCAGACTTTTGCGGCGCAACTCGAACATGTCATCTTTGATCAGTGTATGCATGGTGGTGAAGGGGATAAACGCACCAAACTCCTAGCGTCACCTGAGCCTTTCACCGGCTTAGCAATCGATTGTGATCAATCGCATGAGCATGCATCATGGACACCTTTCAAAACGGATGCCAACATCGTCTATCCAACCGCTGCTGAGGCTGAGTATCCAAAGCTTGTGTCACAACGCATGGCTGCTTGCCTGACAGAAGCTGTCCAACACCTTGGGTTGACGCCGCAAGTCCCTCAGAGACTCAAGGACTTGTTAACCTATAACTTGGGCTCTCAGACCTTAAAACACCCACCGTTGGTATCTGAAAAAAGAGATTATGCTTATCTTCCCCAACCCGTAGACCTTCCCTCATATAAGCTTCTTGCGTCTCCCATCCAGGGGGCAATCACCGAGACTGATGAGGCACATGGAGCAGTTGGAGAAACTGCATCTAAGAAATCTAGGGTTAGGGCAACCTACAAGTATGGTGTACTCAGGGAGCCAGCTGAGTTTCTTCACGAAGCGCTTAAAGTCAATCACCCTGTTGATAGTGAGAGTTTTCTTCATGAGGCCACACTTGATGCAATCAGGGAGGTTGTTGCCACTGACCCAGTGGTAATGGCCAAATGTCGACTACAAGCGACTCTAAATCTTAGAAACTTATCCAAGGAGCTGGCGCCTGAAGACATGAAAATAAAAGAGGGAATGCGCCCTCAAGTCAAGAGCAGAGTCGCAAAGAAACACATTGCGTTGTTCAGCCATCTTCTTGAGAAACTTCAATATGATGACTTGGAAGTGGTGGACTTGGTTGCTAATGGCATTCCTTTCGTGGGCATGCAGTCAGCTCCAAAAGGCTACAGACCGTTGGTAGTCCCTGCAACCATGATTCAAGAAGAGTTGGAATCATCAGCTTTGTGGCGTCGTAAGAGCATCATGGGTTCGAAGCCTGATCTTGAGGGAGCGGACGAAGCTGAGCTGGAGGCTGCTGCTCCCAAAGAAGTTGAATTGGGTTTTCTAGACGGGCCATATACGGAGTCGGAAATGGATAGACATTATGGACACCAGAAGTGGCTTTAAACCCTCGCTTTGCATGGCACCAAGGCGCCAACAAAGTCAGGGTCATTGATGATGCAAAAGCTAGTGCGCTAAACTGTGCCTATTCGTCCACCTTCAAGTTGCAGCTGCAAGACACTGATTACATAGCTGCCATGATCAGGGCCACACTGCAGGAGCAGAACCGGCGTGGATTGCAGGAATCGTGGCGTGGTCGCACCCTTGACTTGAGCAAAGCCTACAAGCAATTAGCCATCGTCCCGGATCACTCGCACCTGGCCGTCGTGGGTTATCCTTCGAAGGGGACATGGGTTCTTTAGGTCGGTTGCTCTTCCTTTTGGGGCAACCGGTAGTGTTTATGGTTTCGCCCGGGTATCCCAAGCCCTTTGGTTCATCGTCACCAAACTTGTGAAGGCCATCGCTGCCCATTACTTCGATGAATTTCCCATGATAGAGCGGGAACCGGGTGCCAAGATATTGTCATCGTCTTTTGGAGCAGTGCTAGATATCCTGGGTTGGCAATATGCCAAGGAGGGTGACAAGGCTTGTGATTTCGCCTCTTCTTTGGATGCTCTTGGCGTGACCTACTCCCTGTTGCGCTCTCCCAGGGGATCTTTCGAAGTGACTAACAAGCAATCACGAATTGAGAAGATCTGCGATTCCCTGAGCAGCATTGAGTCTGCTGGGACCGTCACTAGTGCACAGGCTTCGGAGTTGCAAGGCCTTCTTAATTTTGCGTGTAGCTTCTTTTGCGCTAAGGCTGTGCGCCAACTGGTGTCAGCTTTCTCACCTTTAGCTGACAACAGTCGTCCGAAAACCAGAGACAGGCTTAAGTCTTTGTGCCGATATGCCCGAGCCATCATCACCTATTTAGGACCCCGCACTCATAATGCCAATGACGCTAACTCCCCCATCTTAGTCTTCACAGATGGAGCTTTCGATGATGAGAACGCGTCGGCAGGTGCAGTGGTTGTTGATGCATCAACAGGTGAGGGGATTGGCTTCGACGTCGAAGTGCCAGGCCAGCTCCTAGCAAAGTGGCTGGAGCATGCCGACCAAGTCATAAGCCAGATAGAGCTTTGGGCATTCGTTGCAGTCAAGTGGCATGTCCGACATTCTTGGAAGAATCGTAGAGTCATAGCATGGATAGACAATGAAGCAGCTAGGATCAGCTTAATCAAATCCTCATCACACTCTCCTAGCATGGCTGCCATGTGCCAGGTGAGTTGTGACATGGAAGTCAAACATCCGTTGATGCTGTGGGTTGAACGGGTCCCTTCGCATTCCAATCCTGCTGACAAGCCTTCACGCAACCAGGTGAAGGTAGCAGTTGAATCACTGGGCCTTTCAATTGCTCCAGCACTTCGTAGCGATCTGGAGTTGGTGAATGCAGTACTTGGAGCCACGCAACATCCTCTCACTGTATCTCCACGAACAGGGGCAAAATCCGAGAAACAGTCAAAGTGATATACCAACCCCGCTTTGGTATCGCTTACTTGTTTCCTTGGACTTGGAGCAACTGAAGCTTGCTTGTGATACTTGCCCCAGACTCCGACGCAATTAAACAAACAAGGACAAAAATAAATTTATTAAGCTGAAGTCCGAGAAGCTGTTGTGATCAAGATCAAGGTTTCAATCTCCGTTTTAAATTTTTCATACATATATGAATACTCTTGGTATATTGGTCGTCCTCTCTCGGTTTTATACCTTGAATATATCCTTCACGATCGATACCGCGAGTTTCGTAACATGAGTTTTGGGAACACGATCTGAAGACTCTTGATTTACTGTCTTCTTCCCTTAACCTCATCATAAAGGATTGTGGCAACTGGTAACTACAAGGCACATCGGTAATAAGATGGATATCTCGCACAACAGCTTCGTTTTCGAGACGATCTCTGTGACTGTTGTCAAATTTTGAAATTGACAAGTTGAAAAATGAAGGAAGTCTCACACGACAGCTTCGTGCCGGCGACGGACGATCTCTGTGACTGTTGTCACTTACTTTTGGCTGCTTTTGGCTGCTCGGGGCTGCTTCTGGCTGCTTCTGGCTGCTTCTGGGGCTTCTGGGCTGCTGGACTTAGCGCCCCGACCTGGATCAGCATGGTCCGTTGGTTGCATGTCCCCGACAAGTCTGGCAGCGCCTGTCTTCCGGCATAGGACAGGCAATCGGGAACAAAATTCTTCATCGCCATCGACACGTCATGCATGTTCAGAGATTTTTTGCAGGCTATTAGTACTGTTCGCCGAACGGCGGTGAAACTGCTGCAGTTGAGGATCCAGGAGCTTCTTTGGGCAATATATCCGTGGTCATCATGTGATTGGCGACCCAAAGCTTCCAAAGTTTGTATTCCCTCCCGTCACAGTTTTCCTCACTGACGTGCCGCGTGGAAGCGCCAATTTCCGACCTGATGGTGTGGCGCACAATGTAAACAACCCGGCCTATGGACACCGACTATTTAGTTGGCTCGGAGACTTGTTGGCGCACAATGTAAACATGCAATGTTGGGTCCCCCATCAACACCAAAGTGATTGCGCCACGGGAAGCAATGAAATAAACTGGAAGGACAATGGAAGCGACTATTACTGAGGGCTGTAGGTGTTGCATTTAAACTGACCATGAATGATTGGCCACCCATTGATCTAACCCAATTGTTAATTTTCTTGGGATCCCGCAACATTCCAAAGTAATGAGGTGACATTCTATAAGGTATTGAATGTAGGAGATGCAAATGGCAACTGTGTGCGAAAACGCAGGGATAGGGTCTGACGCAACTGGTTCAGGTTGATGTATGAAAGAATTCATTTTCCAAAAAATTGGCCAAAATACATTGTATCATGGGTATGTATATCTATTTTGATAAGCAGATGTAAGTGATAGATATTTAACATTGTGTATTTTACCTTTTGCACTTGTTGGGGGCAGGGAATGTTGACGGACCCGCCGCCAATGAGTTGCCTTGCCCAGGCTGCTGCCAGCCTCTTGCAAAGTCAGACGGCCAAACCCAAAGTGATGAGTGAAGGGTGGCATGGTTTGCCATCACGGGTCTCTCGGCTGACGACAATATATCTGACATGATGCCAGGACGGGAATATTCGTTTGGTTCTACCGTCACCACAAATTGTATTTATTTCTCTTGCTATAGCGCACGAAACGCGGGAGGATGTGGGATGGACCAACAACAATATGAGAAACAGCAGTCCAAGGGGTACTGCTGGTACATACTAGCCGTAAGGCTGGTGGTGGTGGTGGTGTTGTTGTTGTTGTTGTTGTTGTTGGTGGTAGTGGTAGTAGTAGCAGTAGCAGTAGCAGGAGCAGGAGCAGGAACAGCATCAAGATTAGTTGCAGTAGTCGTCGTCATGGTCGCAGTCCTAGTCGTAGTGGTAGTCGTAGTCGTAGTCGTAGTGGTAGTCCTTGTCCTGATAATATGTTCTAATAGTACTAACAGTATTTGGCTTGGGTACTGCTGTTTTTGCTGTCATGTCCATGCCTAACAAGTCATCATCATTTCATGGTCCCATGTGGTTCAGGAGATTTTCAGCTGCATGGGATTGTTCCCCATAAATCTAAAACTGTTGTGGTACTGTCAGCGTCCAACTTGGAGCTATACCTGTGATAACCGAATTTTGGATTCAATTTCAAGCTATTGCCATCGCCACAGAATTATTGACAATACCTGGTGATGTTCTTCAGCATCACTTCAGGTGAGCTTGGGTGTCCGCAAACCAGAGCAAATCACAATGTGGTTGATTGATTGGTTGAGAAAACGACTTCAGACATTCCAGCCAGTCTGACTCAGACATTGGTTGGCAGTGGCAGACATGTTTTGTTTCGAGCCCTGGCTTGCACAAATCAAACGTTTGAGGGGCCTGTAGGGGCCTACTATTGGTGCTGCTCACAATCCATTGCTTGCATCGCCACTGTCCAGTATTTTGGTAAATACCCGTCATGAGAATGATAACAGATTGTCATCAAAATCCACAACATTTTGTTGTCCCAAAACAAATCTATTAACAATCTATACCGTACCATTCAAAACCACAGTTGTTAATCAAGAACCGTCAAGAATGTCAATCATACCTCATCAACAGCTGTTCTGGGTATAGACCATCACTCACCGATATCAACCATCAAACACAAACCAGCTAAGCATCATTGAACCAACAAATTGACCAGCTTTGAACCAACAAATGGCCATCATTGAACCGACATTTGACCATCATTCACCGGTGAACTCACAGCCCCACGCTTGGTACAACGTGAGGTCAGTTTCGCCCCACGCAGCCCATTCTTGTCGGAGCCTCAGAATCCTGGTTGACTGGCGAACTCAAAAGCTATACTGTAGTTAACTTATATTGTGATTTGTTGATGGCGATTTGATGGCGCGTTGATGGTCATTTGATAGTTTTTTGAGGTTAATTATTGTTTGATTGCTGTTTCATTGATGGTTAGTTGTTGGTTGATTGATGGTCAATGGATTGTTGATTGTTGATTGATTGATGATTTGTTGAATGGCCTATGGACAGGCAATTGTTGGTTGAAGGATGATTATATAATGGACGCTTAATCGCTGCTTAATGGACGGCGAATTGATGGTCAACGGACGGTCTTACATGATCGTTTTTGATGGTTAATGATGGCTAGTTGGTGATTAATTGAAGGTAGTTTGATGGCCAGTTGCACATTAGTTGATGGTTAAATGATCAGTTTGTGCTCATTGAAGTTTATTTCATGGTTGATAGTGGTTAATGGACGGTTAAAGGATGCTGCTGGTTCAGGTGATTGTTTTTCTGAGCATCTGAAATATAGAAACATATCATATCGCGTCCACATTAGTCATGGGGGTACTCCCCAACCATCCCAAAGGTTTTCTTCGTAGTGAAAGGAGCATGTTTGGTGACACGCAGCAGATGCGACTTCTTGATGTGTTCGAATCTTGATCTTGTCCACGCCTGGTCCAATCCTAAGTATGTACAAGTGCCTGACGTACTCCAATGGGATCCAGCCAAGAGGTGTGGAAACGGAGCTGGCTGAGTCCCATATCGGGCAATTGCAAGACACAGAACAATTGGAATAACATATTGTTTCAAACAAGCAGGTGCTCTGGGTTGATCAGACCCAGTATCCCATGACTGTCATAGCTTCGTTGAGCGTGGTCCCATCCTCTGCATTGTATGCAGCAATCACTTTCTAGCGATTTCCTTTTGTGATTTTGTGATAAGGGATTACGCGCACACACGCGCACACACACACACATATTCGGGGCAAGTGAAGCCAACTGAGAGCGGAGAAAAACACTGGTCGAATACCAAATGACAGCTGATCTAAGAGGAGGTTGTGGCGTGAAGTGGAAGTTGGAAGCACCTGTCGGTCGTCAAAGCTCATGGCTACGGATGCAGCGTCTTCAGTGACGACACAGCAGTACATCAAAGTGTACATTCTTAGAATTGAAGGGGGTACCCTCTATCTGGTATAAAGAGATTTGGGTATATATCCACGTGAATATATATATATATATATTCACATATATATCTGAAAAATATATGTTGTTTTGTTTTGTTCATTTTGGCATGCATGCATGTCTTAATGGCAAATGATGACGGGAGGTCACTCTTCCTTCTGCAGCCGTTGGAACATTCTGATTGGAGCCAGCTCTTCAGGTTGATAAGCCAGAAGCAAGGGGTTTGCCAAGAAGACGCAAAACCAGGTCGTGGTTAGTAGGAACGCTCAAGTCCCTCTGCATTCTGAATATCGTGTATTCACCGAAACCTTTGGGCTTCATTGATATGTGCAGGTCTAACTACCTGCATGGACGGTGCGCATGGCCGCGCCAAAGCAAATCCATAGTTGGCAAATAAGCACAGGCATGCTTGGGGTATGCTGACGAATTGGCGCTGGATTTTGCTCGGGCCAAGGTGCGGGCAAGAAAGCAAGAAAGCGTTTGCATATCATTGCATATCATCTTATCGCGTATCCACACGTAAGTCTTATCGTGATGGCGTGTCATTGGGGCGCAGCTCGGTCAGGACAAATGTTCCATTTTATCTATATAGCGCTGTGTGGCTATATCAGCTTTAGCTGGCGGGTTAGGCTTTTTGTCGACTCGCACAGGAGGCTCTTGGGACACCATATTCCATTGATGCTCGCTATCTTGTTCAATTTTCAATTATGGCCGCTGTGTTGTTTCGTAATTATTGTTTCAATTAGCATGCCTGTTTTGAAGGCGGCATTGGCTGTCATGTCGTGATTCAGTCGAATTTCGTGTGCCTAGTTGTAAATTGAAACCTTCAAAATCGTGCCAAAAACATTGAAAATACGGTGGTTTTTACAAGTTGTAAAGAAAATAACCAATTTTGCAAACATGTTCTTGGCTCCGCGGGATTTTTTTTGCTGTGGCGGGAGGTTGTTGGGGTAACTTCACGGGCCCAATTGGTGCTCGATGTGGCCTCGATTGCGGGCTACGTTGGCGTCGAAAAGGGTTTTGATGCAGATATATTTTCACCTGCCCCATTTAGCACGCGAACTCGTCCAATGTGTGCGTTTGGGTGTGGCTTTTGTTGGCGTATCTTCGCGCATTTTTGGACCCAACATAGCTCCAATTGGGGCTGGGTTTGCGCCCAATTGGTGCTCAACGTGGCCGATTGCAGACTATGTTGGTGTCGAAAAGGGGTCGAAACCTAGATGTTGTTTGACCCCCCCATTTTGGACGCAAAATGGCTCAACATGTGTGTCTGGGCGTGGGGGACAACCCCAGCATCAACACTTGGTTGCCTTATTTTTTTTCAAAAGGATTGAAAACACCAAACGTTTCATAGTTTTGGGGGCGCTGTCATGGATGGCCCGTGTTAGGTGGTTTTTGTTTGGGTCTTTGCAATTGATGACATTGGAAACCATTGTGATCCTACTGGTTCTGGTTGATCATAGGACTCCAGAGTTGTTGCAAGAAAATAAACATATAAGCGATGGACCTTTGTTGCAGGTAAGTTGGGCAATGCAGTTTGAGACCACGGGTAGCAACAACTCATATCAGTCGCCGTGTAGACTTGGTACACTCAAAATGGAAATCGAACACCCAGAACCCGTGCCAGTTGAGCAAGTGTTACCCCAAAGAATGGACAGCTTCCGAAGACGATTCCTTGCCCATGTGCCAATAGGGTCCTCAACAAAGAAAGTTCAAAAGGGCCGCTATCATGAAGGCTGAAATTCATGTCGTCAATTTCGTGGCCGGTGTCAACAACAACATGGCCGTTTTTCTATTGCAGAAACCTATCAATCAACCTTCGCTGTTCAGAAACTGGTTATTGCAACCATGGACCATATCTACAATTCACCGTTAATCACAATTGAATTGATTCTGCATAATTAAGTTCAACCTCGTCACCATCACCTAACTCATCAAATTGTCAAATTAACAAGCAATGCTGAACAAGATACTTGACCATCAACACATATTAACACTCACTCTTCTATTCATGTTGTCATCAACTTGCCCGTATCTTTCGGCCCTTCCGCCTCTGAGGAGGTTCCTGAGCCAATTCGTTCGAGTGGGAGATCGCATCTTGGAGCAGTTACCACAGGGTCCTCCATGCATAGCTGAGATTAGTCAGTCTAACAGTCAGCCAGCAAAGTCCATGAGCTGCCTAGGGATGACAACCCAATTGATGATAAGCGGAAATAATTTGCTGATCAAATTGTTGCTGTGGTTTGCCATGCTTGTAAGTGATGAGCACTCAAAAGCAATGGTTCATGATGAGTATTTATGTGAGATCGACCGGGCAGTTTCAAAAGTGGAACTACGTCCACATGGTTTACTGCGTTATTGTATTGGATCTTGTGCTGCTTGAGCTTTTATTAATGTTCTTTCCAGCAAGATCTGCGTATCACAACATGCTAATTAATGTTTTCGGGATGGTTGAACTGGTGCGGATTTTTGGAGCGTGTTTTTCCAGCTTGAGGCTTCTACAACACCACGTACCAGGATGAACGGGAGTGGAGCGCCTCACTGGGAATGGCTGAAGGGCTGGAGTCCTGAGGTCAAGGGCTGCTTTTGATGTTGTGGTTGCTGATGCTGGTCGTTGAAACTGCCATTGCTGATGTGTATCTTGCCACGTGTCATGATCCATCCCGGCATGTGGCGGAGTCTTGTCATCCCCAAGTCATTTGAATCATTTGTACTTGAGAATGACAAGCCATGTCTCAGTCAAACTGACCCATTCATTTTAGCATGTACATCCATCCTTGAGGTGATATTTGTGGACGCTGTGACATGCTATGGTAATTAACATGAATGATATTGTTGGCTTTTGATATATATATATATACTTACAGTCCATAAAAAAGCAGCGGTGCACTGGTGCACCCCAAGTTGAGATGTCAGCGAACCTGTCTATTAACCATGAGCACCCTGAAAGGTGAAGCATTATATAGATAGATTGTTCACTTTTTTTTTCGTTGGTTTTTCTATGGAAAGCTGCCATTATCAAGGGCTGAGATGACATGTGGTGGGCGGGTCCGTGGTACCATCCATCCAAGGCTACGATGATCAAACCTACAGGGCACCTGAGTGGCACGACGTGATCACGAAAGCAGAGGAACCGGGCCCACGCTACGGAAACTGCTTTGGATGTTGAGTTGGAAGTGGCAACAAGTCGCTTAGCGGCTTAGCTGTTTGGCTCTCATGTGGAAACTATGTTTTTTCTATGGTATACAGCGGGGAACAAGCAGCAATGATAGCAGCTTGGTGGTTCGCAAATGGTGGATTGATTGACACACATTTTTTTCAAATGGCGAAACTCACCACCAACCAGCAAATGATGTGATGTGATTTTGTTTAAGGTGTCGAAAACCCAGGGGTGTTACATCTCAGAAACTCAGATACTTTGTTCTTGAACTGCTTGGGTCTAAAATCTGTTTTTTCATGTGCGGGCTAATCCATAACCCACAAGCAATCACGGGTTAAGCAAGCAGTTTGAAGTGGAGGATCAGGGTCAAAACCATATTTACACATCAGGTGGTCAGTCACGACACTAAGCAGGACAGCATTTCTTGGGATAGATCCGGGATAGATGTTTATGCGTCAGTGCCAATATGACCACGGGTCATAGCCAATCATCAAAAAAATGGTAGTCGTTCACATCGCAACAGTTCGACTAGTTTGCTCATTTTTGGGATGCTCACACAGGGGATTTGTCCTGCCACGTATCACCAAAATGGGTGGGCAAACATTCAGCAAACCCAGCTATTACTCTGACTCTCAGATACTCTCAGACTGCTTTACAGTCACGGACATTCTGAACAGTTTCACAATACACACCTGCGCATGGGAATTTGACCAGCTGAACATGGTCTTGTGCTTAATAGGAACAACTAGTGAGTCATGACTGATTCAACGCTGCAATCGCCCCCTGTGCCCAACCGAAAATGTAGTCAGACTCCCTATTGGCGGGGCCAGAGTCCTTGGGTTAGATATTTGGTTGGGGAGATTCCTGCACTTTCTTGACGTTGCTGGAAGGATACGGCTCGGTTTGACAGTCACGCTGTGGAAAAGTTGGCCTTGCAAACTCGTAAATCATCATGAAATCCAGCTTCATTCTTCTTACTCCGGCAAATCAAGATTGATTTCGGTGCTAGAACAGACTGGCAAACTTGAGGGGATGTTAGGGAAGAGTATAAACAACAATGAATTGAACCCTGTCCACTTATTCCTCCACCTGGTGTACCAGAGGTTTTGTGAATCATGCCGACATGGGTTGAGTTATACTTGTGAACCATTGCACTGTAGTGATGGGTTAGGAGGCTGTGTCTTTGCTGACTCGTAAGGCAATCGAGTCATTCAAGCCTTTGGTACCAGACAACTGCAGATTTTATTTGGCCAGGGACTTCTTCCACAAACTCAGAGCGGAAGCAAACCTTGTGTACATCACCAAGAGTTCATGAGGGATTCCAATCTCTTGGTGTTGGTCATGGCACCCTGTACTCGCACAAACTCCCCCTGATCAACATCCTCAGTATGAACAGACAGTGGATAGCCTTACACGTCCAACCAGAGCAGAATATTGATGGTTCTCTCTGGGTAAGCTAATGGCTTATGTCATTTAGAACCTTGGTGGAAAATTTATCTGTAGCCCCAATTGTTACCATGGTTCCAAGCTGCTCACTGGGATCATGCGCAGTGCCACATCTGGCGCTAGGAGCATCCTCCGATTTTCGATGCAATAATTGAGGTGGCGGGGCAGATGATCAGGTGGATCGCCAGTTGCGGTAGCAGCAGTGATAGCAGAAGTAGCGCTAGTGGTAGTGATGGTAGTAGCAGGAGTAGCAGTAATGCTGGTGGTGGTGCTGGTGGTGGTGGTGGTGGTGGTGGTGCTGGGGGGTGTATATCGTAGTAATTACTCTAAGAATAATCATTGTCCCATATAGAAGAAATAAGTAGTGAACGAACACTGGAAAGCTCAGTTCCCTGCATGGTTTGACAGAGCGGTT
>VSDK01016163.1:200058-225098 GCA_009767595.1 Symbiodinium kawagutii
ATCATTAAAAAATTCAGGGCGGCAATCAGTTGAGTTCCGGTATCACAACCGTGCCGGACAACCTGGTAAAAAGGTTGCTGCGTTGCCCCATCAACAGCAAGGAGCCGAAGCATGTGCTCATTCATGCGCCGACGAAAATTGACGGTCTCACCAACATAGATTAAAGGACCAAAACTGGAAATACGAACAGGAAAAGGGAAAATAACATACAAACATGGGCCTTGCTCCAAGAATTGCCATCCATGAGTCCAAGGATCATTACCAAACAACCGTAGCAACCGCAGATTTCGTTTTGAAGGCACTGTCCGCAATAACATGAGCCAAAGGCTCCCTGCAAGTTGCAACAGGGGAAAATGATCATTTAAAGAACGACGAGAAACAAGAAAAACACGAAACCGCAACAACAAAACTAGATCTAAAGCAGCCCTCAACGCAGCACTCAGTACACGATCGCCATGATCAACTCAGACCGGCTTTCGCACAATGTCGACAGTGCGAAGGCGAGCAAGCAGGGTTGAAACACTTTCAGGATCATCAGGGGAAACGTTCAGAGCATCAAGCAGCTTGTTGAGGGAGGCATTTTCCTTCGACTTGCCCCCCAACTTGGGCATGATACGTTCCAACTTGCGCAAGTAGATCTTGAAGACCGTCTGGTAGAGATCACTCATGGCCTCCAAGGGTGTCAAGGTCAAGAGAGCCTTGGCAGCTGTGGTTTTTCGTCCTGCGAAGCGATGAAACTTGGTGTCAAGCTCAAAGTTGGTGATGGCCAAGTTAGCCGTGTCAGTGTCCACACGGCGCTTCACAAACTCATGGAAATCAGGGCAAGAATCATCCCGGCTCTTCGCAGGCGAAGCCACAGCCATGGCACGCAAAGCTTCCATCCCATCCACATCACGACGAGGAGCCACAGGCAAAGGCACACCCCCTGAGTCATTCAAGTCGCCAGAAGTCAAATCAATGTCTCGCGCAGTGGGCGCTGCACGAGATCGCTCAGGACAAGTATCGAGAAACTTGAGGACGGATTTCCATTTCACTGCGTCAGATGTGCTCATAGGGATTTTGTGAAACACATCCCAGAAGTGGCGTTCCACTGTCCTGGACATCGGCACGATTTTGAAGGAGTCCTCCTCATAGAAAGGAGCGGATTGAGGGGTGGCAAGCGATCGGATCCGCTCACGACGGAGCTCATTGATCCTTTTTGCCATGGCCATACGCTCATCTCTATCCACGATTGATTTGATATCAGTGATCACATCATCAGGTGCCTCAAAAGCAACAGCACGCAACGCGGGAGGCAGCTTGTTGAAAATCATCCGAAAGTCAGAAGGTCTCAAACTGGAAAGGGTAGAACCAATGTCCTCCAAGGATGCCCGCCGCGGCGAACGGGATCTACCCAAGTCATGGTGAGGATAGCGCGCATAATGCCCAGTGGACCATACACCAGGTGGGGTCGCACCATTTTCTCCAGCTCCAAAGTAACCGCCATAAGCATGCTGTGCAGGAAAACAAGGAGACGAAGCCACAGGATGAAACTCACCACGCGGAGGCGGAGGAGGAGGCAAGTGATGACCACTGTGCATGACACCACAAAAATCTAAGCGAGTGAGAAGCCTGAGACAGAAAAATGCTAAGGAACACCCTACATGGAAAACCCAAAAGAAATGCCAAAGTGAAAGTTCGTAAACACTGCAGTTCCTTCACGTCAGTCATGAAACATGTACGGCAAACCTGCATAAAAATTTGGAACTCCAAAAATGACACCAGTCAAGTGAATGCTTGGGAAATGCATCTTGCAGTGCAAGTTCGGCTAAAGTGAGGTGCTTTGTCTCCGCAGGGATTTTGTTTGGTCAAACTCAACATCACTCCATTTCACACTGCGAACTGCTAAACATGGCAGGCGCACCTTTATGAAGAAATACTCCAGCAAGAAGAAGTGCGAAAGAAAACCCCACAGGCTCCAGAGCCGACCATAAATGACATAAGAATATCAAATCTTCAAGTATTTGCGGTCGAACATTGACCATTCATGAGAAGTTACGCCAAAAAACTTTGACGTGAAGAGAGCCTACACCAGGACCATTCCTGGGGTCCTGAAAAGCAAAAACCAGATTTTCAGGCACAGGCGAAAAAATCATGATGAAATAAAGTGAGTTACAGTTGACTGCAGGAGCACAGAACATTAGTGCAATGCAGATCTGAATATCCACAAGCCACCCGAAACATTAGGGCCGCAGAAGCACAAAGACATCAGTGCAGAGACTCCCAAAGTATTGGCAGGGTTTCGTCAAAGCTATCCCCAGGCGCACATAATATAAAAATCATACTCATCAGGCATCAGCTCTTGGCGCGCAACTGGTTCAAACTCCGGGCTGATACGACCCTGAAATAAACGAGAAGTGGCCCAACATCAGCCATGGAAACTAAAAAAGTCAAACAATGGGCTAGCATGAGGACAGCATAGGCACACCTTAGGCACACCGTTTTTGTGTCTAAATGGCACCAGGACAGCTTAGGCACACCTTAGGCACGCCATGTTTGTGACTAAATGCGTCCGTCATTACTAAAGAGATGGTATAAAAATGTGCCGAAAACCAACGAGCAGAGCCCAGAACAGGGCAAAAACACACCAATTAAGCAAAAAATCAAGCACTAAAAATCATTAAGCAAACTCTACAAATTCGAAGTTGAGAATGCACTGCATGATCAGATGCGGCCGAGTCCCTGAGGTTGCGACCTGGCGGCATGACAAGATGAAAAAGGAAAACAAACAGAATGGGGCAGCAAACCCTCAAACAAGTTCCCAGCATGAGCAGTCTGAAAAAATCTGGGTTGGTGGCATTAGCAATAGCTATCAATCAGCTGAATTGGCTCATCAGCGCGTGACGGCCTGGATATTAAGCAGCCCACAGGAGAAGATTGAAACCCACTGTGGGGATGCCACGCTTGCCTGTTAAAATCTAGAAACCAAGTGAAGCTTACTAGAAGTCTTTGAAACTTGAGTAGTTTCCAAAAGCTCCGTTTGATCATTGCACAAAGTTGTTGTAGTGGGAGTAGGTGAGGACAGCAAAATGGGTTGTTGGGAACGCTCACCAACCAGTAGCCCAGGTGTGTTCGGTTCCCAACATCATTTCGCCCAACTTCTTTTCTGCCGTTCTGGACGCTTCTGAAAGAGTACAGCCTGATGCCCTCTTTCTCTTCAAGTGTCGCGGCAGTGGCGTAATTCCAATGTAGCTGCTGTGATTTTTGATGAGAACGATATGAGTTCCAAGGATTTCCAAGGTACCCACTGTCAGGGAAGACCTCAAAGGAGTAAGGAGAGACCGTAGGGAAGGCAAGGCGGACAAATCTCCCCCTATGAATGATGGACCACCGGTGGTGATTTTGCACGATCATAGCCAGGAATGCTGGGCCAACCTAGGTACCCGCCGTAGCTAATCCAAAGACCTATGGCTGGCTGCTGTTGTTTTGAGGAAGTGATGCCTCCTGCAACTGAATACCTCAATAGACATTGATGAAGTGCACTCATGGAAGTCAATCATCTTTGATGGCCCCCTTAGCAATGTGGGACTTTCCGGCTTTCGAAAACACTCTGAAGCTGAAGTCTTTGCAAAAAAAAGGATGACCAGAAGAGAATCAGCCATGCACCCGCTCCATTTCAGCCATGGGTGTACGAAGCGGAAAGTGTCCAGCTGGACAAGTTTAGCTTCACCAAAGGAACTCATAGCTTTTCCTAAGCACTGTGGAGGTGTACCGATAGGCAAGGTCCAATCTTGCAGGCTGACTTTGCTAAACTCGGATTCTGTGCCTGTATAGCAACAGGGTAGTTCCTGCAAACATGTTTTGAGGATAACTATATTGAAGTCTTTGGTACCCTATTTTTCCGATATCACAGCTCTTGACTATTCACAGCTCTTGACTATTCTATGTCTATCAGCTGTGTTTACCTACTTATCTTCGAAAAAAGACCGTGATTGGAGATTTAATGACCCCCAATATCCAACCAGGAATTCAGCTGGCGCTCAAACCATCGATGGTCGATGGCAGTCAACCACTTGATGGTAGGATTGTCAGTGGCGTCTCCGTGGTTCAGTGGTCCCAACTGTTACCATGTTTGTCGACTCCGCTTAGAAGTTATGCCATGTTATGCCCAGAGATTCGGATGAGCCAACTTCTTTCAGAATGAACTGGTGTAGGGCATCCCAAAGCACATACTATATGGCATACCATGACCTCCAGCCAGGGCACACTTTCTCAAGCCTTTAAGCAAAAGATGGGCTCTCCATTCGGATATCGGGGGTTGCCGGGTACCATCGTTTATTGCTATGGCAACTATGGCGTATGATCACCGTGCTCCACTGCGACACAAGTTGTTTGAGGTGCTTGCCCATCCGTGCTGCAACTTGGTGGAGTAGATCTATGGCGCCCGTGCTTGTTGCGGTCATCATTTTCGTTGTCGTTCTTGTGGCGGTTGTTGTTGCCTTTGCTGTTGAGTTGATGTTGTTATTGATGATGTTGATGTTGATGTTGATGTCGATGTTGTGTTGTTGCTGCAGCAGTTGTTTGTATTGCTGTTGTGTTGGGCGTGGTGGGCTTTCGTGACAAAGGTAAAGTATAGGACAGGGATTGCAATTTCGAATCTTCCCCGGATGATTTGAGATCCCAGATCCGAGTTTGCATTCTATTTAGTTCACTCAGAAATCGGCGATGCACAAGAACGAACATGGGGCCCCAATCATGATGCGGTGAACGACCATGGTGGACCAACAAAGTACTCCCGATTTCAAAAGTTAAGATTGGTTGCTGATGTTCCGCGGTTTTCCCACTCGCCTTTGATGACTGGCCGTTTCGAAGCTCCCCAACATCGGAGTAATTACCGAAGTAAGAACTAAGCGCTGGGGTGTAATTAATGGTCTTGTTTGGCCGGTTCAGACTTCTGAGTTTTAAAGTACCAATGACATCAATGGGAGAATAAGTATTCATGAACCAGTACCAGGACGGCACCAGCTTATTGAGGTCAATAGCTGATTGCTGGTCATTCGCCATCAAATCGCAGGGTGGTTTACTACGAGCTTGATATACCATTCACCAATAGCTGTACCAATCTACCATCTAGTATGGCCAGTATGGCAGCTGGGGCGATATCCGGTGCTCATGGGAGGTAATGAGTTCCAAGTCATTGATCGAAGTCAGGGGTGGTTGTCGCAGGTCGGTCGATTGGTTGGGTTGGGTTGGCTTGGGTTGGGCTGAGTTGGTTGGCTGGTTGAGTGAGAACTCGCCATGATGGTAATATACAGAACAGTATGTCAACGGCTCTAAGCGTTGTATCGCTGTGTTTTTTTCACAGTGAATCTTATTTCATTTGTTCTGCATGTCCCTCGTTCCGTAGATGGTTCGGATCGAGTGGTTTGTTCACTTCCTCTCTCCATTTCTCCTGCTGGAGGAGTTGCCAGTTCGTCGGGCTCGGGTTGAGTTGCGCCCCATCATGGTCTGTGATGGCGCCGGTTTGGCTGGTACTGCAGATTGGAGTTCAAGTCGAATACCCGACGCTTTCGCTTCTTTACCGGCTAGCATCTGGCACCTGGCTCAGCAGTGTCCTTTTGGATGAGCGCATCGTCAAACATTTGCGCGCTGGCAGCGATTGGGCGCCCTTGTCACCACAGTATAATTGGCCCCTTTTATTCAACTCACAGACCATTGGTTGCGACAGCAAAGGCACATCCCCGACTGGACTGTTGATGATGGTCCAATCTTTTAGGCTCAACATGTTGCACTGCTTTGCTATCCGGACAGAAGATCCGGACGTGGCTTTGGTGCATTTGTTGAAGCAGGGAGTGTTTACAGGGGTGCTGGTCCCCTTGCAGCCTCCGGGCTTGTGGCCCCGCAAAGCGGCCGTAGAACCAACTGCGGAACCTTTGCTCGTGCAACTGTCCAAAAGGCAAGCTGCAGAGGAAGATCCGGCGCTCACGCAATCCTTGATTGATTGTGAGATGCTTGGTGGTTTGACGCAGCCTCGTCGTCGCTGGTCACACATCGCGCTTGGAAAGCTGAATGTGGTCAAAACCCCCCAAGCAGCCGCGCGGTTGGCTCTTGACAGTACAAGTTGCAGCGCCATCCTCAATTGTCACTTGCCGGAATCCATGCTGCTGCCAACAGTGGATGATGTCCGTTGTGCATTTTCGTCCAGCAACGACAGTGGTGAGTTAGCCGCACTGGTTCTAGATAGTCACGCAGCTCACAAACAAGCTTCGGGGACGTTTCGGTGCTTGGTGGTGGTAGCGTCTAGGAGGACTTTTGATGGGGATTTTGCATCGTTTGTTGCGCAAACCACAGCGGGCCTGGATCTATATGGGCGATATCCTGCTTTTGCTTCACCGTTCATCGTTTTCACAGCAAGTGACTGTGACAATCATTTTCTTGTCATTTCTCCAATTTCTTGGCGCAAAGCGCAGCTTGTGGACCGCGTCGCCTGGATAGGATGGGGTTTTGGTTTCAAATTGGATACTTTGCAGCTCACAGCCTCGAAGCTCTTCGAACTGTCCGAACTGATCTCTGATTTTTTGGCGCGCAAGCAAGCTAAGGTTAAAACTTTGGAAGTTACCGTCGGCTAGTTGATTTGGTTTACATCGGTGGCTCCCTTTTTTGGCGGCCATACTTGGCAGAGCTGTATCGTTGTCTACACAGTCCTCCCGCTTCGTTGTACAGCGTTCAGCCGCAATTCTGGGCAGATTGCTTGAACGGGCTGGATGAGCAGGCTGTGGTCGCCCGGTCACATGCTCCCGTTCGTTGTAGTGGGAAGAACCAAGAAACACTGTATCATCGAGAAGTACGGGCGATTCTTACCTTTCCATTTGCTGCCTTGTCATTTCGCCTCGTAATTGGATGCTCCATCCAAGAATGAGATGAGCTTCTGAAGATGCGTTGGAGTGGATGGGAAAGCGAAGCCAAGATCAACAGCCGTTTTGTCAAGCCGGAGGACGGCGCCATTTTGAGGTTGATCGAGACCAACAAATCGACGGGCAAGGACGCGTGGGCCGCGGTATATGTGTGGACAATGTCGTGATAACAAGTACACCGCAGACATTCATGAGTGGCATGCAAGGCCATCAAAGATGTTGTGCGTTGCCTACAGTTGAGTGGGCGAGACGAAGGCGATCGCCTTCTGCGGGGTGGAGGTCCTGATCAAGGACGGAAAGTCAGAACAGATGACCCAACGAAGCTACGCGGAGGAAACGGTGAGACCTTGGAACCCTTCAAGCTGCGCGAGGATGAGGTTGAGCCGAACGTCAAGATTGACGGTGTAAAAAGCAATGTTGTGATGAATGTGTGGCATGTTGTCTTCGGCTGCCAGGCTCCGGCTGCTGCTCCACCGCTGGCGCTGGCCAGAGAGGACATGCAGGCTGACACCATGATCGCGCCAGAGACCAGAATCAATATTGCTATATAGGGGGCCTCTTGCGAAGCAATCTTGCGATCTGTTTTTCTGCATCAATGCCAATGGCCAAGAATGCATTTCATCGTCTTTGGCTGCTAGGCTCCAGAGGCTACTGCTCCACCGCTGGCGCTGGCCAGAGAGGACATGCAGGCTGCTTCTCCATCATTGATGTCGCCGCAGACCAGAATTAGGGTTGATACAGGGGCACATGTTGAGTCATTGCGGAGCAATCCGCTCCTATGGCCAATGGCTATTCACGAGGACGAGGCTGGACTTTGCTCACGGTTTGGCTGTAGTGCGTCATGTTGTGACGAAGCATCCGAAAAAAGGATTGGAAATAGGGAAGAGGTTGTTGGAGTATTTCCATTAAAATCTTTATGAGGATGCAGGGGGGTCCAGAGATCAAGGATGAGGACGCACGGGGGGAGCACCGCCGAAGACATTCAAACCTACCTGCAGGAAGCAATTTTGGGCACCGCCTGTTCACTGGAGATGGATGCTGCGGTGTCCAAGGTGTAGCCGTCTACGTGGTTGGTTCCCTTGTCCAAAGGAGCCAAAGGTCAGAATGTGGTGGCTACGTGAATCTTTTGCGGAGACCGCCGTGCAACAGTTGGAATGGCATCTGGCAATGCAGCTGGTGCATGGGATACGAGACACCTTTCCGATCTGCCGCTCTCAGAGAAGCTGCGAACCTGTGCGCCCAACTATATTGGAGCGTTCAACATCTCAAGGGTGCTGAGTTGTGGCGGATGGAGTCACAAAACCGCTGATGGGCCAGAGTTTCTTCAGGTTCCGCGAGGATGTGGGGATGATACGAATCGAGATGAGGAGGGCGATCGTGGTGGACAAGTGGCTCTGGCTCAGCCGGACGGAAGAGGGTCGATAAACATCATTGTCGGGGTGCTATGATCGTGCAGGCGACAGCGTAAAACCCAGCCAACCCTGAAGAGGATTATATGTTGACCGGCGGATTTTTGGTGGATGCCTGTGGGTGTTCCCCGCCGAGTGCTTCCGGGCATTTGGTCCATGGCAGCTTTCGCCGTCGGGGGATGTTGACTTCGTCGACCTCGACGATTTCTGGGGAGGATGTCATCATCCTGTCGATGGCGATAAATGAAGCCAGCGTGGAATCCGAGCAGGAGGGCAGCGTGGCAGATTCTGGCGGTGACGGAGGTGCTGCGTACGATTGGCAGCATCTCTCACCGATGGCCCTGGAAGCGACAATCGGGTTCCCAACAGCGCTGGCAGCGCTGTTTCTTCGAGCTTTGTGGATGATGTTGCAAGCAGTTCGAATTGCCCAAGCGACCCCAACGTGGCAGTATTACACGGCATAGGCGCTGGAATGTGTCTACATAGAGGTCAGGGTTGGTCCAGTGACCGAGGGCCGAATATGTCAAGCAGCAGATCAAGACCAAGAAGCCCTGGCTCCCAAATTCTTGATTGCATTGCGCCCGGACGAATGATTTGTCTTAACGACGGATGAATCTATGGGATGTGTGTATAAGCACATCATCTGGCATGAGTCTGTTCTTCGGAGTGCACGAATTAGAGAAATATATTCCATAGAGGACGCGCAAGCCCTCTACCTACGGCATTCTTGGTGGATCAATAATAAAAGCGCGGCCCTGCACTGTCTGTGTTGTTGTGCTAGGCCTGCAAACCAGTTGGTTGAAGCATCAGTGCAGTCTCATATCATTATCAATCAACCAGATATATGAAGCATGAAGTGTTCATTGGCTTAATGATTTTTGATCCATTATGAGCCGTTAGTCAGCAATACCATTAAGCAATCATTACCCAACGCAGTGTGACGCATTTTACTTAAGGCCGTGAGCTACACTTTCTGGACCGGAGCCTTTTGGGCCGACTGGGTGCCTTGGCGGGGTATGGACCTGTGGCGTTTCCCAGCAGGTGTAATGTTTTTGTCGGGGACAGTAGCGGATATTGATCGATTGAAGAAAAGGTAGCTATGAATGGTCAGCTGCAGTTACCATTGATTTCCTTTGATGCAGTTTTCAATGATGCACTATTTCAATGATCAGCTAGCTATTGGGGAGTGGCGTACCGATCAATATATATGTTGCTGTTGGTCATAGATGTGGATAGCGTTGGCGATGTATTCACACTACCGCGGTCAATCAACAGCCGGTTGTTATTGTGAGCAACGGTGTCAAATCATGATTTCAATTGGAAGGATTAATGGTGACTGCGGGGGTGCGCAGTGGTTCAGCTCGTGGCAACGGTTACAGCGAAACTGTTTGGCTTGATTTTTTTGCTATGGCCGTCAAGTCGGTTGGAATGATACGGATACACCAATTGATTGGTGGGCTACTATTCCCTCAGGATCGCAGCCAAATATCGATTCAAACATGATGGGTAGCAATAAACCGTGTGAACACTTGATTGCTGGTTCGAGCTGTTTCCGAAACTCTGGCTGACCATTATCAGTGGTTGCCCCATTGTGAGCTTATGAGTATTGTAGCGGAAAGCAGCTGTGTTTGTTAATGCTCATCGCCCGCCAATATTGATCATTAGCCAAAAACTGGCACAACAAACATCAGCATGTTGATAACACATATAGTATTCAATCGATTGATCCATAGCCACGTGAACGTTGTCTTCAGAAACTTGGATGACCGGTCGCATAGTGATACTTGTTGATGCGGGAATTAAGTCCTCC
This sequence comes from Symbiodinium kawagutii, assembly GCA_009767595.1. NCBI lineage: Eukaryota > Dinophyceae > Suessiales > Symbiodiniaceae > Symbiodinium > Symbiodinium kawagutii. The sequence continues at coordinate 210,171 of VSDK01016163.1, forward strand.
AAGATCATAATAGTTATTGCCAAACAAGGATAATGGGACCATGCAGCGCGCAGCTGTGGTTTTTTGATCTTGTCCATTTTTGATTCTTGCCCGCTGGTTTGGAAGCAACCCACGCAACGCGCGAAAAACATAGGTCTAGTATGAGTTCCATACAAGGGGAACGCAGGGGACCACTCCAAAATGAATAATTCATGATTCTCCGAACAGCATCCATGATTGAACATGAATGGTTAAGGGCCGTAAAGGTGCACCTTGCATTTTGCCACCTCTACAGTATATTACTCACCATGGCTCAGGGTGATAAGGTGGTTGATGATATGATATATGATTTGTTAACTGATGGTTATGTAGTGGTCAATGGCAGCAATCTTTGATTACCAGATGGTGATTTCACCGTAGATGAAAACTATCTCCGGCTATGTCTGGTGTCGCTCGGCCGAGCAAGGTGCAATTCTTGGTCTCTGTGTGGGGCCTTGGTCTGTTGCTGGTCGAAACCTTCATGGCTCATGAGGTGAGGGGTGGATCTGCTGGGCACAGGGCATCACCGGCGCTGGGGTTCGATTTTTTTAGAGGATGACCATCAGCTCCAAACTGTTTGAGGCTATGGCTTGGTGATTGGGATGTTGACTGATGATCAAGTAGTGGATGACAAGAGACGATCGAAAAAATGCACAGCTGTTGCCTGTGTAGTCTGAAATTCTCGAGGGGATTTGGAGAAAAATAAGGGTATACGGTATGGCTACAAGTTTTTGCAGGGTTGTTTCACAGTCTTTTCCAATGGTCTGCTTGCTTGACCGAGCTGGCCGTGGCTGTGGAGAGGGGAGGGGGGATGTAACCAGGGGAGTGTGGACGACCAGGGCTGTGGTGCAGCAACATGGAGGTGGCTATCGGGAGCGGCCATACCGGTCGTCGTTTTTATTGGAGACACAATGCTGAATGTAGGCAGCGGCAGTTATGTGTTGGACATTGCGATAGAAATACTTAGTTTCATGGCAGATAGATGTTGATCAGTATCTTTATATGTAAATGTAAATGTGAATGTGAATGTGAATGTATATGTATATGTATATGTGTATGTGTATGTATATGAAAATGTATATGTAAATGTATATGTAGATGTTTATGTATATGTATATATGTATATATGTATATATGTATATATGTATATATGTATATATATATATGTTGTTTGTTTATGTTAATGTTTTATGTATATGTATTTGTATATTGATTTGTAAATGTAAATGTATATGTATATGTATATGTGTATGTGTATGTATATGAAAATGTATATGTAAATGTATATGTAGATGTTTATGTATATGTATATGCAAATGTAAATATATGTTGTTTGTTTATGTAAATGGTTTATGTAAAGGTATTTGTATATGCATTTGTAAATGTATATGTATATGTACATGTGTATGTTCATGTTTGTGTAAATGTATATGTATATGTATTTGTATTCGCATATGTGTATGTGTATGTATATGTAAATGTATTTGTATATGTACATGTCAATGTAAATGTATAATTTTGAATGAACAATTATGTAAATAGATAAATGATAACACAAAATACATAAATATATTGAACACCCACACCCACACACATATATATAAATATATATATTTCTGGATTTATAAATGTATATAAATTAATGTATTTTGATTTATACATATATATATATATATTAATGTATTTTGATTTATACATAGAAATATATATACATAAATATTAGATATCCATATAAGACCTGAGTTTGACGGTATACCAGCCAACAGTTACCGTATTGGTTTATATTTTCATTCTTTCTGTTGCAGGAGACCTGAGCAAGCATCGCTGGGTCCAAAATTGGTTTATTTCTGGGCATGCTGCATATTGCCTACCCGGGGCTAACGGTTGGCTACGAGATGGGTTCCCAGTCTAGTGTGTTGCCATTCTTTTCTGTACTTTGAAGATGAAAAACACCAGCATTAAAATAGGATTCCCGCTCAACATTTGTTTTTCCGGGGTGTATGACTTTGGTACCCTACAATAGCAGTTATAGGTTGGGTTACAACCCTCAGTTGCACAAATCACCCGAAGGAATTTAGGTAATGAACCAACATCCCTATTTTCAAGTTGGTGCAGTTTTATGGACAGCAAGTTCACACACCCACACCCACACACAGACGGGGTGCTACAACGGCGTGCTTGTCGTGTTATGTTTGCCTGCCTGATTTTTTCCATCTTTGGTCACTGTATTTCATAGATCTCACAGCGACAGTTCGCTTCGATTGTTGATGACACTAAGATGTGGGCCAAGCTGTCAGATTTTCCAATTTTAGTCAAGATGGCGAATGATTTGTCGGTTTTCGACGGATCGGTAGGACAAATTCAGAGCGATCAAGCAAGATCGAACTAATATGTTGCTGGCACGAAAGACGAGATGTGCTGACAGATTCCTTCTCGAAGTTGGGAGAAACACCCACCAAAGCAAGCGTGCTTGATCCCCAGGATTTCACCATAATACGGTTTCGCGAGCGCAAGGTACAACCACAAGTCAACAAGGTCAACAAGGCTGCAAAAATGTTACAACATTTTTCGCATCTCCCTCTTCCAAGCAATCAGAAAATCTATTAAAAGCAAATGCCCACTCACAACGTATCTACGGGAGTGAAGTACAAGGGCCATCCAAATCAGTTTTTCAACGGCTTCGTTCTAAGGTTGTAAATGCAGTTTTCCCCAAAAAAGGAATATGCGTTGCCCTTTTCTTTCAATGCCAATCTGCGCTGATTTGCATGTTGATCTTTGGGACAGATGGGCTCTTCATGCTCCTTTCCACAGACAGAAAATTGACCTGGACAAACCTTGCTCTGATTCAACAAGTTTTCCCTTTTCGATGTGTTGACAGAGACACCTTGAAGGGTGCTCCCGTTGTGTTTTTGCGTTTTTTCAAAGAATTACAGTGGCAGGCCACGGATGACCTTTTCATTTTTCGCAAACCAGCAGATATGGACTTTTCTTTCTGTAGGGCAGCCAACAGTTCTTTATCAGCGAACTGGAACGCTCTGCGCGGCAGAGTTTACCCCAAGCAGCGCCACTTCGAAATGAGAATCAGGCGAAATTTGCGGTCAACACATTGATATTTGCTCTGCCCGCATTTTCTCGGATAATGATTGTGCAGAACGCAGCGTGCTTGCTGAAGTAGCAGATGAATTTCAATCCATACCTACAGATATCACACACAGAAACAAATTTTGCAGTACCTCTTCACGGGATCCGCCTTTGATGGGCCATGGAAAATGAAAGCGTCTCATCAAATCAGACGCCTGTTCAAAATGTGACCAAGAACACATCGCGCATCATTGCGCCGCATGTTTAGACACTGCGCATTTTGCCACAAGCCAAACTTTCCATCTGACATGCCTGCTACCAGTCGGACAACCGGAATTATTTTTTGAAAGTGATTCATGTCAAATTTCCGAACGCAGCATGGGGCCAGTTTGTTTTTGAGAATCTTCCCGAACCAACGTGCGGCTTGTCACGTCAAGATGTTTTCATTGGTAGCAGCTACCTCACTTCCAAAAGCAAAATCTTCTTACATGCAGCATTTGGTCTTGATGCCCCGGAAATCGGAAATGCTGCATTTGTTCTTCCCGGCATTGACCATTCCTCACAATGTCCAGAAATCGTAGCTTTACTATTGGCCATCAAACTTCTTCACCGCCGACTCAGATGTATTGCGATTTTGCTACAACATTTCATGATGGATGTCTCAGTTCAGGGACAATCTTGATCTCTGAGAAGAAGCTGCAGTCAGTCAGGGTCTAGAAAATTTTGTTGTATAATGTTTCGAAAGTGGCGGCGCATGGCCACAATTCCCTTCAATCCGTTTATGTTTCTAAGGGAAATCGGCGGGTAGACGAGCAGGCAGAAGGCTCTCGCTGAGATCAAGCATGTTCTGTCCCTCCATACCCACCTTAGCCGAACATTTGCGAGCAAATAGGATTTAATGTCCTTTACAATGACCAGTCGGCCGAGCGCGAGGCACCCTATTCGGCCCCTTGAATTTTCCCACAGAAAAATGATTAACAATTGAGTGGTCAGGAAAGTGTTGCTTCGCTGCGGCATCCATGTCTAGTAGCATAATGCTACCATTGAAGAATGTTTTTTCGACCTGGTTGACAGATAATTGCTTATCCCTGAAAACATATGGCAGTTGCTTAAGATTTGAACTTCTTGTTTTCATGAAAGGATGACCTGGCAAGCGCAGAGGGACGAACTTCATTCTGTCGCCTATGAAACACTCAACAGGCGATGTTGACATTTATCCCAGCAAACAAGAAGATCATTGCTCAAAGCATTTCAGCCACGTTGGGGTTTTGCTTACAGAATGCTTGTGCACACCCCTGGGGCCCTGGTTCATATCATTGTTCTCTATGATTTTCTTTCTGGAATCCTCTTCCCTGAGCTTGGTTTTGGCACTTTGTTCCAATAATTCCGCAATTTTTGCTTGGGATCCATGAATATGTTGTCCTCTTTGGGGCCCGGAACGGGAAGTGCAAAACATGTTGCCCCTTTTTTAGGGTCGAAGCACGAAAGGCATTCAATATGCATGTGAATGCCGCGAGTAACATTCAATTGTAGGCGGTCATGTTCCGACAAATTTTCGGCAAATTCCAAAACAAGTGCAAGCCTGATTGGAAATTGGTATGTGATTGCCCCGTGAGAGTTTGGAGAAGGCTTTGCGTGTTACAAGCTCAGCTGGCGCGCTCTTCTGCTGCCCTAGCCGCTAGATATTTGAAAGGACAACTTGATAGACCACATGAAATACTTTTATGTGTCACCCATAACCGCCTGGAAACAGCAGCCTGTTTGAGAGGCCTCAAAGGATTCAAGGATGCTCAAAGACAACATTTCGCTTTCCTGGGCCCCAAAGACGTGTGAGCTGCTGCTTGCGTCTTGCATTAATATATCATTAGTCCATCCTACTTTGATCTATTTTGGTCAACGTGGAACATGTGCTAACATCGTTGATTACTGTGAATTGTGGAGCAGAACCCAATTTCTGACCACGTATACGGGCAGTACGCAAACAGTGGACTGTAATTGGGCACACAGTGAACGGCCCCATTGGTGAATATTGGTTAGTTTGTATAGAACCATTACGAAGAGTGCTCATAGAGGACGATCGGTTTTGTGCTCTGGGAATGAAACTCAGTAAGTAGATGCCTCATGTTTCTAGCGTTGAGCACAAAGTGTTGCGGGAGTCAGCTGCTTTCCTGAGCTTTGGGGATGATGGGAGCCAGAAGGAATGTTGCCAATGGCCAGGTATTTGTTGTTCATCATCCAACATCCAGTTGATTTTTTTGAGAGGTAGTTGTGGCAGCGCGCTGTCTTGCAAGTAAATGGTAACAGCATTTATTAACGTGCAAGTTTGCTGACATCAGTATTTTTACAAAGATGCATTTTTAAGAGGATGCATAAAAGTCAGATTCAATCATTTTTTGTTGGGAGGAAATTCATTTGCAGCATCAATACTCTTAGTAAGTTAATAATGACGATGGGTATATATGAATATCATAAAAGGCTAAACATGATGATTAGAAATCATATTTAACATCATTTTGCATACACTACACCCCAGCAATTTATGCACAATTGTGGTTGCATCAGTAACATAGTGCATGCTTAAGAAGGAGTCAACATGGTTATTAAACATGAAGAACATAGTGACTGCGCAAGGGGGCGGCGGACGTTTCCAGAAAAAGGCGCCTACGTATAAGAAGGTAATATTTTATTGAGATGAGGTGGTGGATAGTGGTTGAGAGTGATGATTGTGTCGTTTTTTCGGTGTTGGTGATTTTTTTCTGCTGGCGTTTTTCTCTTCTGGTGTTTTTTCTTGTCTGGTGTTTCTCTCTGATGTTTTTTCTCTTTTTTTCTGGTGTTTTTCCTTTAATGGTGTTTTTGCTCTGGTTTTTTTAATTTCTGGTGTTTTTTTGCTCGTGTTTTTTGTCTTTGGTGTTTTTCTCTGCTGGTGTTTCTCTCTTGTGTTTTTTTCTTCTATTTTTTTGTCCCCGGTCTTTTTGTTGGTGTTTTTTCTTTGATTGTTTCCCTCCGGTCCTTTTCTCTGCTGGTGTTTCTTCTCGCTGGTGTTCTTTCCTCGTTGGTGTTTTTGCTCTGGTGTTTTTCTCTGCTGGCGCTATTTTTGCGTGTGTTTCTCTCTGGTGTGTTTCTCTGCTGGTGTTTTTTCTCTCTGCCGTTGTTTTTCTTGGCTGTGGCGCTTCACTTGGCTTGCGCTTGTCTGGCTGCGGGACTTGTTGTGACACTTAGTTGGCTGTGACGCTTGCTTGACTGTTGCACTTATTTGGCTGTGACGTTTTTTTGGCCGAGACATTTGCATGGCCGTGACAGTTATTTGGCTGTTGCATTTACCTGGTTGTTACGCTTACAGGGCAGTGCTACTTATTTGGTTGTGACACCTGTTTGGCTGTGACAGTTACATACTTGGCAGTTTGATGATGATGGTGATGATGATGGTGATGATGGTGATGATGATGGTGATGATGATGATGATAATGATGGTGGTGATGATGATGGTGATGATGATGGTGATGATGGTGATGATGATGGTGATGATGATGGTGATGATGATGGTGGTGATGATGATGATGGTGGCGATGTTGACGTTGATGATGGTGATGATGATGGATGATGATGATGATGATGATGATGATGATGATGATGATGATGATGATGATGGATGATGATGGTGATGATGATGATGCTGATGATGGTGATGATGGTGATGATGATGGTGATGATGATGGCGATGATGATGGTGATAATGATGGTGATGATGATGGTGATGATGATGATGGTGGCGATGTTGACGTTGATGATGGAGATGATGATGGATGATGATGATGATGATGATGATGATGATGATGATGCTGATGCTGATGCTGATGCTGCTGCTGCTGCTGATGATGATGATGATGATGATGATGATGATGGTGATGATGATTCTTTGTTCCCCTGAAAACATTGAAACGTCGAACAATTTTTGGTTTTTGATGATTTTGACTTGCAAATGTTCGTTTCGCTGCAGTACCATGCGGTTTTTCCAGATCTGATCCTCCAAAATTGGCCCGACCGCCAGCTTTTTTTTAATGGTTTGGAATTGCACCTGCGCGTTTCTCCGCAGCACCATGCGCTTTTTGCACATCTCGTCTTTCAAAACTGGTTCCGGGGCCTCGCTGTTTTACGATTTTGACTTGCAGATGTTTGTTTGGCCACAGTCCCGTTCACTTCATGCGCATCTCCTTTTGGAAATGCGTCTCGAAAAGATCAATTTTTTATGAGTTTCTTTTGTCAATGCGCGTTTCGCCACAGCTGTGCGATTTTTGATCCCTTTCCCAACTGACCTGAAACCACCCGCTTCCCGAGCCTACCTTCTCGAGCGTCCGTGAGCGCAAAACAAAAAAAACATAGCATTTCAATGCATTTCACACACCTTCTGTGATCTACGCACACACGCATCTTTGAACTTCTCTCTGATTTGACAAACTGACTGCTTCAATTTTCAATAACCCGGACGTTTGGTTTCCACACTTCTTTCGAATAGTAGTCATAGATTGATAACGGTTCTGTTCGAAACGAGATATTACGATCGATAACAAGCGCCATTTCATGTGTTGAAGGTCTGCAGGACATATGTTTTTTGTTGACTTACAAGGGTTTTACCCGCTGTTTGGAGAGAACATGTTCTAAGTACCAGTGTTTTCAACAATTTCTAATAAAAAACGTTACTCAATGGGGTCCAGAAGCGCGCCCCATGGGAAAATGATTTTTCAGTAGAAATGGTGATCAAACATTGTTATTTGCTATGCTTTGTGTTTTGAAGGGTTTGACTCCCAGGTTTACAGCCAAAATGCCATTCCCTGGGTACCTCGAATACGTGAATGGTATTGGTACCTTTTATCCACCCTAGTTTTTCATATTATTCAATAAGCCACTATTGATTAAGGTGTGATTGCTAATATTGATGTTTAATCATGATGGAAAATCCTTATCAAGCATCACAGTGCATGACTGATGCAACCACGATGAAGCATAGATAGCATTTATGTTTTAAAACAATGTTTAGTAAAGACTCTGAATTATATCATATTTATAACATTTAAATGTCAATATATAGCATCATTAATCATATACTAATGATATTGATGCTACATACGAAAGGCTTATAAAGATTAATCATGATCAGCATTAAGTGTACCTACTTGAAAAATTGCCTGGTTTTGCATACACTCCAGTGTTGAGGTCTTATAATGGTGTTCAATAGAGATTTTTAACCATCACCTTTTGGATTACAATATCAGTATAGCCAGCAGTCGTCATAATGATATTGATGCTACATAATTGATGGCTAGTATCGTTGTTACCTTTTGAGTTGCGACACGTGGCCTTCAAAGTTAATGATGCATTCCTCATACACCATTGAATTATGATCCATTTGATTCTTCACTATCTAATTGCGGCCTATCTATTCCATTATGCCCTATTATGACCGATATAATCATGCGCTTTTCAAAGATGCCCTATTTGCCCTATTTCACTATGGCCTGTTTGATTTTTTAATTTGTTATGACCAATTTTTCCCTATCTAGACACAATTTTTCAATTATAGCTTTTTCAAATCTGGCTGATTTAGTTTTGTTTCCGACTCAAACAATCAAACAAGATTGAAGCCACGAACCCGAATGTTCAAATGTTTGGTTCATGGATATATCATCAGGATTGAAAACAATGAATTCAGTAAATGTAAATATCGGGTCAACTAGCGCCGACAACTACTGCGTGCGCCCATGTATGTGACAGCAGTCGCTGTTCTTTTTTTGTCAATGTCACTGAAGTGAGTCTCAAAACCTGAAGCATGAGGAGGTCAGACAACGAAGTTGCAATTCTGTCAAACATGTTCCGACATCATCAAGAAACTGGCAATCGCACATTTGCAACTGTCTAGAATAGAATATTCATTGACTGACCATCGTAGGAAGAAAATCGGAAACAACCGGCCTTCATCACGGACGCACGAGATATTCCGGAACAGCACCGGCAGCAGCAGCAGCCAGGGGTTGCAAGTCCCCTGCATTCGGGATGAACTCACGGTTCGTCAGGAGCCGCGACTTTCGTCCGCCCAAAGCGATTAGTGTAAGAATGTCACAAACCAATCTAGAGGAAACTCTATATATCCAGTAACTATTTCAATCCACTAATTGTTCAGAGTGAAAGTTCAGCATCCTTATCGGTCTACAAGCGCAATGCTTCCTGCCACGGATGCGCTAAGCTTTCCAATCGAGCAATAGGTACAAGAGGTTGATGCATAGTTCTAATCCAAGAGCGGCTTCTGTGTGTGCCTGTTCTTGGTCATCAGCGATAAGCTCATCGTTTGAGTCATGTTGTAAATCTGAACCATGCTGGTTTGATTCTGAGTGGTTGCCCCTTGAGATCTGTTGGCGGGTAATTCCTTGGACCTGCGCTGGTGTATGGAGGAATCAAACTAAGAATGTATCTCATCTATATATATATATATCTATTAGAAAAATATAATATAAGTAAGTAACATTGTGTAGGCACATTCTACAAACCAGTAACAGGGGGATTGGCTACTTACATTCTACTCACATACTAGTTGCTTACCGCTAGCCAAGGAACATATCCACGCTGATTCAAGGCGGACATGAGGGGACCGTATGCCCAGGTGTTTTCGAACCCGGTTTCATTACAGACGTGCACAACTGTGGTGTGGCGGCTGACTGGATTATCGCCAAAGGCGGGGAAAAGGGTGGGTTAAGAGTGACGGACTATGTAATGAATGGTCAGTGTGACGGTTGACGGTTGCTCATGGATTTGACCGATGGGTGCGCATGGTTCATGAACGGTTGAAATTGGCATACATTAGCGATCAACCCTGGTTATTTGTGTTTGCCCTTGATAAATGCATCAATGGAGCACTGTTTGTTTTGTTTGAAATCACCGATTCCCATCTCAGCTTCCTGAAAAAAGACTCCTGTGTTTGTCCACAAATTCTCACCGCGGAATGATCGCAGTAATCACCATCCACCGGCCATAAGACATCGTTGACGAGCATCATCGCATAACCGCCATGGCCCAGCATGAACAACCATTCTTCAGCATCATTGGCCATCAGTTAAAGTCATGAACTACTATTCACTAGGGATTATTGCCATCAGTATCCACAGTCAACCATCCATCAGCTAATTTACCGTCATAAAGATCATTCATCATCATTCACCATCATCGACCATCATTCATCATGATTAATTATATATCCTCGTTGACCATTATTAACCATCAGCATTGCCCATTCATTCATGAACATAAGAGCCATCAAGTGGTGCATGCAATCGCCAGGTATCGTGGATTTGTTGCTGGAACTGGCCCAGTTCTGGGGCTGTATAGCACCTTGACCAACCGGGGCAGGTCATGGGCGGCACTGGCGGTTCCTTGATGCATGTAGTTTTGCCCACGAGTGTGCTCGCCATAGTTCAGTTGTAAGTAAAAACCACGTAGATTGAACAGCTGTTGACAGTAAGTGGGTTGTTATAGCAGTGGTTCAGTTCGGGTCCCGAACGCCTCTATCCCGAACCGCTGTGAACTAATCCCAGTGCGCCATTACCGGGTCACAGGTCGACCTCTTGCGAGGTGATGGGAAGCGAACTACTAAGCATTTTTGGATATATGCTGTTACCCTTGTATGCCCGCAAGCTATCATGGATAGGGTATTGCCGCAAATGGAAAGCCCCTCAGAACCTAAAGCACCCACCGTTGATGATGCCTGACAAAGGTACCCCCATGGCTTAGGAAGCACTGGTGTGCCAAACTGTTTGATATAGATTCGGTGATCTTGAGCCTCTCATTAATGTGTGTGCGTATATGATCCGGGTTCCTTCAGCTCCCCCCCCCACCCCCAGGGTCAGGGTACTCCCACCTCCCCCCCTGTGGTGTGGGAATGGGGTGGCGGGGAGGTAGTATATAAGTAGTGTCTATATAAGTAGTGTATACGTAGTGTGTAGGTCATATATATCTAATATATATATATATACATAAATGCATACACATATAGGTAGTATATAGGTAGTGTTTTGGTAGTGTATATATAGGTAGCATATATTCTGTAGTATATGCGTAGCATATAGGTAGCATATAGGTAGTATATAAGTACAATACTATATAGGTATCTAGGTATACGTAAGAAGTATGTAGGTAGTGTCAGTAGCCTATGGCTAGTATGTAGGTAGTATTTAGGAAATACAAAGGTATATAGTATGTAGGAAATACATAGGTAGTATATTATATAGGTGCTATATAGGTTATGCAAGGTAGTATGCAGTTTTTAGGTATAGGTAGATATCTGTGGGTAGAGTGTAGATGTCATGTGTAGGTAGTGTATGATAGCATATGATAGTGTATGTAGGTATATAGTACATAGGTAGCATGCAGTGTAGTTAGTATGTAGGTAGTATATGGGTAGTACATGGGTACTTTATAGGCAGTGCATATTCAGCTTGTTGGTGTAAGTAGTAAATACATAGTATGTATGTGTTATGTAGGTAGGTTATAGGTAGTATGTACGTAGTCTGCAGCAAATAGGTAGCATACAAGTAGTATATCTGTAGTATGTAAGTAATATTTGTAGTATATAAGTCATATAAGTGTATTGGATTTCTTTAAGCTCCCAAATTGTGGGCAATTGCGAGACTAAAGCTCCCAAATGCTGCAAGTAGCATGCAAATGGGAGCCAAAATGCTGCAAATAGCATTCCAATGGGAGGGCAAGGCTCCAAAATGCTGCAAATAGCATGCAAATGGGAGGGTCACTCCAAAATGCGGGTAAGGCTCCAAAATGCTGCAAGCGTGCAAATGTGAGGCTGAGGCTACTAGGGGGGTGCCCTACCCTTGGGCAGGGCTGACGAACCGCGAACCGGGATCATATATCTATATATGTTTTCTATATATACACACACACATAAATGTATGTATAAATACGCATACTACTGTATAGGTATATTCTTACATAAAGAATCTATGTAGACATAAACCTGTATAACATCCCTATGTGTAGTACTGCTACCGAGGTCACCCGAGAACCCTGGAGTTACTTGCGTCCAGGCGCGCCGGGAGGTCTCCCACTGGAGGTTCCCAGTTCTTCGTTGCTTGGTGGGTTGGGAAGGTTGGGAAGATGGAAGAGGTTGGTTGGTTAAGGTTGGCTGGTCGAGCTTACTTGGATACCTGCAACAGTAAGCTGCTTGCATCTGCTGTTGTCACAACTGAAGCATGTATCCTTAAGAAACATTGATTTTGATGTTTTCGCCTTGGCCTTGCAGCCGGGGCCCTCATGAGTTTCTCGGATTGCAAAGTGTCTCAGGGAGGGACGCGATCGAGTTGGGATCCTTGGGGGGTACCATTGCTATTCTTTTATTTTGTCATTCTTATTATCACCTCGGCTAGCACTATGACTCTTATTGCTATGACTATGACTATTGTATCAATTACCATCACCAACAACACCACTACTATTGCCAGAATCTGTGAGGTTTTCTTCCCTGGAAAAATGGCAACCAATTCCTGCCTTGATGATCGTACTCTGCCCGTGATTTCGGCCATGGACACCAACCCCTTCCCCTTATTCCTGTCAGAAACCATGGCTGAGCGCAGGGAATCTCTAATTTGCTGGTGGTGCAAGGGATTGGAAGCAAGGAGATGTATACCTCACTTACCTCACCCATCCTCACCCTTTGTCGGGCCCTTGAAAAGCCCAGACGTTCACTGGCTTCAAGAATAAAACCACCACCCAAGGTTTGCAGATCCTTGCAGCTTAGCAATGGCTAAGGCCAAGAGGTGAGATGACAGGAAAACCGGATCTTAACATGGTACCAGTGTCTCATAAGGTGGCTGGCGCAGAGAATGTAACATCCTAACTGTAGGGAAACTACACTGAGCTTTGTCAACTTCATTAGTTGGTTGTTACATATGATTAGTGCCGGAAACATCCGTGACAGTTGTAGCCTGTCAGGGCAGCACCTCTTCAGCTACGGTTCTAAATGATTTGTTAGCAACGCCGCTTATAAGAGCACTCAAGACTCAATACTATGCAACTGCTTTTGTGATGTTCACCAGGTTCCACATGGACATCATTGGGTGGTTCTATTTGCTGGTTAGGATTATGATACCATCGGACCACCTACCAACCAGGTTCCAACCATCTGTAAAATGGCAATGGCAACTGCTCGCATTTCGTGCTGGTGTGCCAGGGAATTTCTGGGATTTGCTGCGCAGCGTTTTGCCCATCTTACTCCTGTGGCTCTATGACTTGCGAGTGCTGCAGATCGGAATTGCTGGGAGACCCAGCTACCCTGGCACCGCCGGTGGCATTGCCGCGCTTGCACGGCTTCTGAGTGATTACGAGACCATGTGAGTCTTCAGCGGTTAAGAAAGATATTGAATGGTATTGACTTACACATAATTCCACCTTAATCCCACCTTAATCCTACCTTAATCGTTAATTCCTTAACTGAAATTAAGCTAGGATTAAGCTTTTCGCTGTGTTAGGAATTAAGCTTGGATTAAGCTAGGATAAAGCATATTTCCTGCATTTTTCCAAAAGCTTAAGCCTAGCTTAATTAAGGTTGTCAAAGGGGGGGGTACCTAGGGGGGGTAGCTTGCGACTCTGTGAGTTCTGGGTCGCAGCTGTTGCAACCGTTCGTTTGCGGTCGCTAAGGCTGGACAGCAGCAAATTTGTCAAAAGCTTGCCTGGACCTGCGTTAACAACATCATTTTGTCGCGTGCCTTGCGGATCTGTGATGTTTCTTTCATCTTCATTGACATGTGTCCATCTTCGCTTTGTGTGGCAGGCGCAATGGATTTGGAAGGTGTTGCAAATGCATACGCATGTTGTGTTTGTCATGCCAGGCGCAGCACATTGGAGAGGTCCATGTGCACTTTTTGTGGGCGCTTTGGACATGTCATGTTGGTCGTTTTGAAGACTCCTGTTTGGTAGTCGCATGTACAGGGTTCGAAAGCTGCAAGAAGGCTTTCTGCTTCGAGTCTTTGTGTTCCTGCTGATGCGCTCGTGACAGTAGGTTTTGCTTCACAGCGTGTCTCTCAAAAGCGCTTTCCGCAATGGTAGTGCTGCGCAACGTGATGTTTCAGGTTTGTGTTGCTTTCGAGGGCGTACTGGCGAGCCTTCAAAAAGCCTGCTTGGAGGCTTCTTTCAGGTATCATTCTTGTCGCCGTGCTTTTCGGATTGGCGACTTTGCGGCTTCCTTGACATTTATCCATCTGACTTTGTGTGGCACGCGCAATAGATTTAGAAGGTCTTGCAAATGCACCTTGCATTTTTCGTGGCAAGTGCAGCACTTTGCAGTGGTCCATGTGCGTTTTTGTATGGCAAGCACAGCAATTTGGACGGGTTGTGTTGGCCGTTTTGCACGCTCTGCACTGGTAGTCGGGCGTGGGGGCTTCAAAAGTTGGAAAACTTTGAGAAGAACATGGGGTTTCTGGCGTCGCTCGCTCTTCTGCGCGCTGTCATTGGGTAAGGATTTGAGATGAGTCCTTGTGTGCCTTCTGATGCGCTCATGCCTATAGTTTTTGGCTTACCAAGAGTGTCCTACCAAGACCATCACTCCAAGAGTGCATTGCCAAGAGTAGCACTCCAAGAGTGTCTTACCCAGCGTGTTTTACCAAGAGTGTCTTATGAAGAGTAACATTCCAAGAGTGTCTCAACAAGAGTGGCACTCCAAGAGTGTCTTCCCCAGACTGGCTTACCTGAAGTGGCACTCCAAGAGAGTCACTCCAACAGTGTCTTACCAAGAGTGCCATGCCAAGAGTGTCACTCCAAGAGTGTCGCAGAAAGAGT
>VSDK01016163.1:225667-247479 GCA_009767595.1 Symbiodinium kawagutii
CCTAGTACTGTTTACTATGATCAGAATGGACCCAGGAACCTGTGATACGTGGCAAGCCCTGGCTTCACTGGTTGCACCTGAGCCCCTGCTGCGTTCCGCTGGGCTCCAAAGAGGTTGTGATTTATTGGATGCGCTTGTTGGAGGTGGGGGCCTCCAGCTTTGATCTGGAGATCCGTTTCTGGCTGGGAGGGAGCGGGGCCAGGGAGCCGTGAAAGGGGTATCCGTTTTGCTATGGTTGTAAAGGGGGAGCGAGGGCTGGAGCTACCAGGAATGTGGTGACCACATGGAAAGTTTAGGCACGCATTCCTACACAGTTTATGAACAAACTCGACCGCTAGCAGCAGCTCATCAGGCTAAAGACAGCATGGTTCAGACTAGATTTGTTGACTGCATATAGCGTCCTGGGTCAATACTACCAATACTGCCAAACAAGTGGTGTATAGGAGTGTACCCATCCCAACAGTTCGGTACCTAGCAGCTGTTCATTTACGGGATGTGAGCTGGGGTAAAGGGTACCCAGAGCCATTTTTTTTGCAGAGAATTTGAAGGTGATTCGACTTCTTCAAAGCAGATTGCGCCACAAGGAGGGCACCCTGGCTGGTAGAATCCACAGTGGCTAGTTGTTTGGACCGGAAAATTACCATCCGCTTCTCTCAACCAGGAATCATTGTGAACCTTGATTGAGCAGTATGAACCAGAATTCGCAATTAGTCGCTCTCCACTCTATGATCATCTCTCATTTTGAACACATAGCGCAAGCCAAAGGATCCTTTGACAAGCTGGCAACTTGACTTGGGTTTTTGTTCCAAAAACTCACAGAGATCCCCACTGCGATGAAGGTCTAGTGCACGACAACATGCTGCATTTGGGATGAATTGGGATGAATGGCAACCCAAAGCTTCTAGGTTGCATGTTCACAGTGGCTGTATCTCCACTATCGACTAGTACCCCCCATTATCAACCTTGATCTCCACCAGCCACAACGAGTCACTAGCAGGCCATTTGCTGATCACTAGTATCAACCATTGTCATCAAGTACAGCAACTATTGTGAAGTATTATCAATCACGACAATCCGATGTTGATGATGATCTATCATAATAACAAACCTTACCACTGTTGTGATTCAATGACATCATCCTTACAGCCTTCATGGCTACCATAGTGAACTCACAGCAGCAATCTTTGGACGTCATGCGGGGCCAGATAATGATTATCAGCATATCACTGAACCTGCATGGTTTTGGTCAGTGCTGGATTTTGAAGTACATGCATATAATTGATAGATAAATACTGTAAGTAGATAAATACAGAAAATTGATAAACAAACTCATATAATGTACGTTTGTATGTCTTGTTGAATATTACTTTGCCACATTATACATCACATTCCAGTGAGCACTTCTGCAATTCACACTTGACACCTCCCAACACGGGTGGGCTCCATGGCTGCGGTTGGCGCCAGGGGGTAACATGTTCGGAGCGAATCGGCCATGCCTTGCTCCCGCTGCACAAGTTGGCCAATTTACTTATGCCGGTGCGAGCACCCGATCGATCTGGGATGTGCAGGGCCCCGGTTAGTTTTCTGGATAGCCATTGTGAATCGCCTTGTATAATCATGACTAGTAGCTAGTTACTAGGTGAGGATGCACATCCAAGTAAGAAGCCAAGGTTTCTGAGGGGTCTGACAAGATGAAGTATCCAGTTCCTGTGTGCAGCTGTTGCACGAGGCATGAAATTATGATCACTACCTGAAGAAGAAGAGATGTTGGTGTGTCATGGGCTGTTTTTTTTGCAAACTACTTGTTTGGATATCAATTTGGACAAGTGCGTGGTCACAAGGCCTCAACAATGGTATATGTTTGGCAACGTGGTACATGTTCCCTTTGTTCCCAATAATTTGCGATCCCAGGCTGCATTTTCACTGGGCTTGTTGAGGCTTCGACCACGAAGTGTTGTCCCTCGATAGCGTTCTTTGTAGCATGGAAAGTCAACCTGTACAATCTAAGTCATGGTATGTCATGATTCACATTGTATGAAGATGCTGCAAGTTTCCTCAACTGAATCTGCACACGAGTGACCTCAGCTGTTCAAGCGCTGAAATCCAACAGCATGAGATTCACTCTGCAATGGGCACATGAGTTGTCCCGCAGTCCGAATCTCCAACTACCCAATAGAACGGCTTGTAAGCTCGTGGGAAGCTAATAAATTTGGACTGAGCCATGAAGTGCAAGCACCAAAAAGGCGTTGTTTCAAGGCAACAAATCACTTGGGTAATCTATGAATAACCACTACTAAGCATCTCAGCAAACTTTCAATCACCACTGGGATTTGAAAATAACCCTGTCAGTGGCGATTTAGTAGTCGTGGGCCCCTACGAGTCTAGACATAGCCATCGCTCGAAAAACGAAAAGCGGAAAAAAACGATAGTGAGTGCATCTGATGCAATATGCCATATGTATTAGCTTGCTGTTCGTCAGCAGCATTGATTGTGTTTTTATACCTAGACACAGGCATGTACAATTAAGTCAATGGAAATTATGAGAAATCTCTGGAGTCCAGAACAAGAACAAACGACAACAAAAGCGAGAACAATTTGCACATAAAGTGGCTCCTTTGAGCAGAGACCCATTTTTTAGAATCCAGCGCTGAAAGTGAGCAGTAAAATGACTTTGTTCGTGCTGTTGTGCAAAAGCGACAGGAACCACATCGTTAGAGAACGGGTACAGCTCTAAGAATTTGAATGGAAGTTTAAAAAAGCATATGAGAACAACGAATAGGAGCCACAGCTTTACAACTTATACTACAAGAACAGGTACAGTTCCCTGGAAAAACAATTAGGGGAAAAATCGATAACACTTTCAGAAATCAGCATTCAGGGATCAGCAATTTCACCAGGGGTGATTTTTGCAATAATCTCAATTCATTCTCCCATTTTTTGTCCCTACACCACCTTTTGATCGCCATTAGTGTTGTCGAAACCCCTGGCAAAAGAATGGATCTGTACTGTTTGCTACGTGCACTTGCAACTTGCGACTACCGGTACCCGTCGCTTCCCACTGTCTCCTTTCTACTACTGTTACACTTTGTACTTACTAATTGCTTGCTCCACTTCCCGATTCCCATTTCCCACTACTAGTTGATTCCTCTTTCCTGCGACTTGCTAGTTTTCACTTTCTACCCTTCTCCCCCGCTGTTCAATGCTCACTGCCTATCTTTTTGGATCTTACTTGCTACTTTCCCGGAAACGAACAATCCATCATTTTGGGATGTACCAGGTCAATCTGCAATGTACCAGGTCAATCTACCAGCGCCCTAAAACCCACCCGGGGCATCCCAAGATGGGGAACCTATAGGGACCCCGCAGTCTTGGATGGCTTGAGAAGGGGGGAGATGTAGATTTGCTGATTATTCACGGTCTTAACTTTGCTGGTCATTGCCCTTGCAGCTCTCAGTCCGTTTTGCGGTTCCCTGTCACCTGAGGCCATGACCTTCACCCTGGTGGGCTTTTTGGCCCTGAGGCACGTCACCTACACTGTGCAACTGTGCCTCGGTGATCAACAATCTGACTCAACCAGTCAATGCTTCATTTGACGCTTGATGCTCCATTGATGGCTATTTGGCTGACTAATTGGCGGTAAAATGATGTTTGATAAAGGTTGTCGTTGATCATTGACGGGAATGATGGTTAATGATGATGAAAGGTTATTGGCTGGGAGGGGCCAGAAGGGCGGCCCCAAACGAAGGTTTGCTCAAAATTTCCAGGCTGCAAACCATGTAAATAAGAAAATTTCCATCATAAAACATGATAATTAAGCAATAATAAGGAACCAGCCAAACAACTATCCAAACGATCATGCAAGCAAACAAATCACTAAGCAGCATGTTTGGCATTGAGTTGGTAACAAACCACATTTTGAGCATGAAATGGGCTTGGGGAATGGCTCTTGTTTTGGACCCATGCTTCGAGAAATGCTAAGCCTTACTAAGGCTTACTAAGGCTTAGTAATCATCTATGTGAAGCACTTTGAGCTGTCAATTTCTTTGATAGAAAGCTGGTTTGAGGGGTACCCCTTGCCCCCTCCCAGGGGATAAGCTTTCAGATGATAGTGGTTTCAAGAGCATCTACTTGAGCCCAAGGATTGCTTGGAAGTACGCCGTACAGAGTAAAGTCTTCAGTCTTGAGCAATTCTTGTTGTATGGGATCAATGACAATGGTTACCTTTGAGAAAATTAACATGGAAATGGAACTGCGATCCAATTTTAAGGGAAACCCTAGGCTGGGGAATGGGTGATTTTCCACTGTCGGGTTAATCTACCAGAGGGTAGTGGATCATTATTAATGATAGTGGCGATGTAATTGATGGTCAACTAGTGATTGCGTTGATTCATGCTTCGCGATGGTTGACAAGACCTAGTGGTTGATCAACGGCCTTCAATGCTTCATTGTTAATTGCTAATGTTTCAGTTTCATCAGCCCCTTATTCCTGATGCAGAAAGGAGCATGAGTTCATTGCAACTGCCACCTACCAACAGGGGATAAGAAGCAGCAACAATGAATGGCTGGATGGCAGGCGGTTGCTGGATAGCAGACGCTTCAAATCAGCATGAATCAACAATGAGCAACTGACATATAGCAACAATGCGCAATGAGAATGGTACTGCGCTGAATGATTTGTCAGCTGTTTCTTCTGAGCTGGCCAGTCCACCATAAGCAGTTGGACAAGACGTGGTCGTTCCACAACTGTGACTGGTTAGTGCAGGAACGGTTCACAAGAAGTTGTTGTGTGTTATGATTCCAATTGATTAGCCACTGTGAACAACAATCACCAACAAGAATCAACAGGTCAAAGAATGTAGGCAACTCTTCACCGCCAGCTCGACTGTTGAGCAGCTTCAGGGAGCCCCAGCATTTGTTCAGCAGCTTTGACACGCTCATGGCACAGGTGCTTGCGCCGTGGCCGGTCCTGTTGCCGCACGCCTGTCTAACTTGTGATTGTCTACAACCAGGTATATCAATCTTTTCAAACCTTGTAAATAATCACTGTCCAGGTACATCAATCTTGTGAACACTAAGTATCCAGATCTTGATCTTGGATTGCTACATGCCGAAAGCTCTTGAGGGCCCTGCCCACAGATATCACCGCCACAACTGTGCTGCCACTTGCATCCCCTGGTCTCTCCAGGACCTGCCCAAAGATACTCCCCATGATCTCTTTCACACGGGTTTGCTGTACACAGGCGTCCGCAGATCGCTGGGGATGCCTTCAATTCAAGGGTCAACAACGAGGGCCGCGTTACGGGGTCAATCAAGTTGTGATGGTCAAGAAAAGGTCGTTGATTTTCGGCTGGACAATGAGTTGGATGAGTGATGGCTACCAAGGATGAATTGTTGCTTCTTCATGATGCGTTGATGTTTAGTAACGCTCGATTGTCGTTGATATTGCGATTGTCGTAATGAGCAGTTGAGCGGCAGTCAAGCTGCAATTCCAAGTAACACTTGATGGAATGCCAGTCATTGCAAACAACCAGGTTCGTAGAATACTCACCTCTTTGAGCATAAAGAAAACCACAATGATGACGGTGATAACCATTGCAATAAACAATGGCTGAAACTTGCAACGTGATACTCTCATGCACCTTACCGACCCAAGTCGCCCGAGAAAAGTTGCTGGAGGTGATCAAGATTTAGATATTACTAGTCCTGGGTCAAGGGCCCCGTGCATCCCCTTGGCTGTTCACATGCTATAAATCAACAAACCAGTGCAGCTGTCACCATCCTATTTGAACGAGCACTCATTTTTCGGAATATGGCTGTGGGTCAGTTCGGGCCCCTGCACACCAATTGTTCACATCCCACTTCGAAATGACCAGTTACTAGATGTTACTGGGTACCTTTTTAGGTCTTTATTGCAACGTGAACAGAATGGTGGCTTGACCCATCCCCTGAGTGTAAGGCGGTGTTCCCCCCGCAGTTGGCCTGGAGGGACTCAACAGCCAATCCAAGGGACCCAGCGTTCCTCGACCTGTGGTCGTGGGTCCAGGACCGCCGTTTTGGGATTGGTGGGCCCCTAGCGGTTTGGCCCAGTGTGACATAGCAACTTTGCAGACAATCAGATGAGATGCTATCAATATCCTGCTCGTAGCCATGTTGATGGCAGACACTTTTATACATATATAAGTTTCGCCATGTGCAGGTGTGTTGTTCTTCGCCATCACAAAGATCATGAACATCTTCATCAGCATCATCAGCCAACAGTATTTGGAGGAGAAGGAGCAGGCGCTAAATGTTGGCTCTACCGAGCTGGAGTGATAACAGTGCCATACGGGCCGTACCCTACTACCGTTGTTGATCAAAAGCCGATCAACAGCAGATGGCAGGCGACCAACCAACATAGCCTGATGTTATGTAACATGACTACTTCATGGTAGCTAGACTATTGCTGCTAATAAGCTGGTCAATGGAAGCTTATCATGGTAAGAGGACAATAAGCATTGTCTTTTTCACGGTAAGTGTTGGTAGAACTGCTGAGTGTAAGTTGGTAGATTTGGTGCAGCGAAAAGACTGTGCAAGTCTAGGATATCAGCCGTCGTCAGCTGCGAAAACCTCATGAACTGCTGTGGAAGCCCTATAGTCTTCATCCAGATTCATCCCAATGGTCCCAGATGAATTGCACATGGTTTTCGGATGCTTTTCGGGTTGTAGTTATCGGGATAACCTATAGCAGTATGGTAGAATATATGTTGATCGGCCAGGCTTTTGTGCTTTTACATACGGCTCTAGTGATTGGGATAGCCCATAATTATACGGCTTGACCCATTATAACAATTGTGAATGGAAGTTATTCATGCGCCAGGTTGTCATGTGTCATTTTCTCACTCCGCCGTAACACGGGCTCGACAGGGCCCTTGAGTCATTCGCGGCGCGCAAAAGCATGGTGTTTTAGCTGTGGACTGTCACGATACCGATCAGTTTCCATACTGGTAGCGGAGCGGTTAGCGACCCTCCGTGGTACGTGCAGATCCTGGAGGCCTTTGTGCCATCTTGCGTTGCGAGCAAGAAACCAAGAACAGTGTTCGAGAAATAGACTGATCTCAGTGACAGTCCTTTGCACGGCTGGCTCGGTGCCAGCGATTGCAGAATCGTCGAAATGTCCGTTGCAGGACTCAAGTACGGAGCCGAACGGCCGGGGTTAGCCCCATTGGAAACGAAATCAGGGAGCTACATCTTTGCAGGAGATGCAGCAAGTTTTCACGACTGGGAATTCCGGACAAAGCTGCGGATCCAGCTCTTTGAGCAGAAGACCGCGATCGTCGAAGAAGACGGCTTTGTAGCCCAATCACAAGCCGAAGAACTGCCGAACGGGTATCCGGAGACAGAGGAACCCGAAGCGGCTGAAGAAGAGGATTCGCCTGCAGCAACCCCAAAAGCTGCACCAAAGGCTAGTGTGAGCCCAAGTGGAAGCCCCAAGACAAAGCGCAAGCCCACCGTTGACCGCAGCCCACTCGTCAACAAGGTTATCGAGGGGTTGCGCGGCGACGCCTTTTTAATTGCAAGAGACTTAGGCTCGGATGCCTTGATCCGACCCGGAGGCCTAGACTTGTTGATCGCGACGATCCGACAACATGTCTTCCCTCGCGCCCAGGAAGAGGCGAAAGAATTGTTTCGCGCAGGACAAAAACAAGGAGGAGTGTTAGCGAGACAACCAACAGAGAGCATGTTGTCGTTTGTTCAAAGACGACGCCGCTGGTGGCGAGTGCTTTGCGAGCTCGACGCATCAATGCAGCTATCGGACCAGATCCGAAGCGAGCTGATGTTGGAGCTGTCAGGCCTGTCGAGGCAGGAATGTCTTGTGGTGAAGGCCTGTGCCCAGGGAACTGACTTCGAATCCATCGCCAAGGTGTTGATTGCGAACTACTCTGGGATACATCTCCGGGACGGATCCAGATCGTGGACCGGTACCCGTGCAAGCTTTACCCCTAAGGGGAAAGGTATCACCAAAGGAAAGTCAGCGAAAGGCAAGGGATACGGTTTTCCGCGTACCGCACACGTGACCTTTGCCGAAGAAGAGGAATCATGGACAGAAGAACCACCGGAAGCCTGGTGGACCGAATACGAAGAAGAAGAATCAGAGTATGTTGGACTTCTGGGATCCAGCAGTTGGGAAGACCCAGAAGAGGAAGAATTGGAAGAGACCGATGAAGTGGAAGCGATTGCCTTGAATGCCCTTGAAGAGCTGATTCAAGAAGGAACAGCTTATGATGAACGGCAAGTAGGAGAAGCCATCCAATTGCAGATGGCCGCCATGGCCGCATTTGGGAAAGCCAAAGGTAAAGGCAAGAAGGGCAAAGGCAAGGGAAAGCTAGTGCGTTCTCAGCTCACGCTTGAGCAACGGCGTGAAAGGCTTCAGGCCTTGAAGGCCAAATCCAAGTGTGTTCGATGCGGTGGCATTGGACATTGGGCAGGAGACCCCCAGTGCAAATTCCCTGGAAGCCGTGCGCCGGGGTCGAATCCTTCGAAGGGAGCTCCTAAGGGAGCCGCACACTTCGCACGCATGGAGTTCAGCGATAGCTCTGAAGACGAAGGCGTGTACCTTGGTGCCTCGTCGTCATCGCCGAAGTCCCCCGTGGGACACATGGCGGTGAAGGGATCTGGAAGAGGCAGACCCGAAGCTGCGTCCGGCAGCAGAAGCTTGGCAGCTGCAAAGGCCAAAGCAGCGCCATCGCATGGCCTTCGTCCTTGCCCCAAGGAGTTAGCTGTAGGAGAACGCCCCAACGGTAGTGAGACCACTTTCCCATCGGGACAGTTCAAGGGAATGACATTCTGGAATGTATTGCATAATCAACGAGGATTCATCCAATGGATTAGAGACAACAACCCCAGAAGCCCCTACTATGTAGAGTACCTTGAATGGGTTGATTCGTTCTTTGAGATTGACGATACAGGAGTGTACGTCAGAGAACAACCCTATGTTGGAGGAGAACCACGAGGACAGAGAGCACACCGCCAGGGTGCGCACAAGGTTCCGCCGAACCCTCCATTGCCAACCAAGTGTGCTCAGTGCAGAGAGTTCACCAAGAGAGGATCAACGGCATACACGATCAAGCAGACGTGTCTTGTTTGTGGGCACTCGACCACGCAGAGGCGAGATGAAACCCCACAGTTCTCACCCGAGAACTGTCCACATGCAGATGTTGACCATCGAGGGTCATCGCGATCCGCTCATCGGACGTACTGCAGGCAGTGTTGCACTTTCATCGATGAAAAGCCAATGGCTGTCCACAAAGGACGGGTGATCACTGCCAAGCGTGTAGAAGATGCCCCTGTAAGTAAGATGCCCGTGATCGAATCCTTGGTTGAACCCGACACGGTCTCCATGACACCCGATATGATTGATAAGGTGTTGACCCAATTTGCATCCCTGGTTGCGTCCGCAAGTGCCTCCGAGGACATCACACGCTCTCGTCTCCACGAGATCCTCCACCAAGCTGTCGATGATGTTGAGGAGGACAGTTTTGCCGTGGTGGGGGATAATGAGGGCCAGATGGACCCTGAGGGTTACGCACACGTCTGCGTGTGCATGCACTTGGATGACCCGGATGGGCAACCAGATGATTGGGTAGAAGCCCCGGGGATCGTCAAGCATATCTACAATGATGATGATGTGTATGCAGTGCTTGACGAGGGCTGTAATAGCACCTGCCATTCCACCAAATGGGCATTGAATGCACAGCAGAAGTTTGAGAAGCTAGGCTACCTGTTCCCCCTGGATACTTCGAGTACCAAGAGTTTTGCAGGATTGGGATCCAACAAGAACCAGACCCTTGGGATGCGTAAGATGCCATTCTCACTCACCTTTGAGGATGATAGAGCCTGTTTGGATGGTGTTCTGGATAGCCATGAGTTAGAGGGAGAGACCCCACTACTCTTGTCATTGCATGCCCAAGCATCGTTAGGTTTGACCAAGAACCTCAGAACCCACCAGATTTCCATCGATGGCCGCCCGCTGCGCTGGTTCCGATGTGCTCAGACCGGTTTGCTGGTCGTCAATCTGACAGCAGGTCTTCGCAAGTCACCCACACGCAGCACAGTACCCAAGTGTCATAGGTCATTTTGCCCTAGACCCATTAATCCCAATTCCAAATCATGGCCATGGATGAGTGACCGAGAATGGATTGCACCTGATGGCAACCAACAGGCACTCACGGCTAACACAGATGTAGCGTCATCAGATAGGACCTCATCCACCACCTCATCTAGGACTGCCTCGCGCCTTCGAGCATCCAAAGCCATGGCGTTCGGACTGGGGAACCGCTTCGATCAATGGAACGAAGCGGGAAGGTATATCAAGAAGACCCTCCAGGACAAGAAGGGTCCGAAGGTGGTGATCCTCACCTGCGGATCCCGGTGGGGTGATCCACTGCACGGCATCGACTACGACAAGGAGTCCGTGCACAAAGTAGTGTTCGAGCTTCATCATTGGGGCGATCCGGCCAAGGACGCTTCCTTGAGAGGCCATGTGGGAACCCACAGTCAGATCATGAAAGGACTGATGGCCCACCTGGACCCAGTTGAGTGGCAGCGGAAGCTGTCAGATGCCCTGACAGAAGCGGGGGAAAAGACCCTCCTAGTGATCCTCCAGTGCACGTCAGGACGACATAGGTCCGTCTTCATGGGCCTGGTGCTCTCCATCTTCCTGGACAAGGTCTATGGCATCTCTTCTACAGTGGTCCACGGCAGCAGCCCTGAGTGGAAACAGATGGAATGCGGTGGCGAATGTAGCCACTGCCAAGATGCAGAGGGATTCTTGAGGAGGACCCTCGAGCACTTCCAGGCCAATGGAATTGCCAGTGGCCATGAAGGACCGATCCCGGCGAGAACAGGGACGGCCGGGAAGGTAGATCCAAGGGATGCGGAGGCTCGCTTGAAGGAGGTGAGGAGCGACCTTCGCAAGGCAGCTGAGAAGAGGCTGGAAGACGAGATCGCTCACGAAGAGGAGACCGCGAGATTGAGGAAGAGGGAGAAGCAGAATGAGAGGGAGAAGAAGAGCCATCGAGATAGAGGACGCGAGAAGGACGAGAAGAAGAAGGACGTAAGAGATGAAGAGGACAAAAAGGATGAGAAGATTCAAGGCCTTCAGAAGCAGGTTGAGGCCTTGACCAAGATGATGAAGTCGCTGACGGAACAAGCAGCGACGACAAAGAGAAGCAGGTCGCGATCCCGTAGAGGACGCAGCCGCGGGCGACATCGCGATAGTCGCGAACGCGACAGCCGCGGGAGATCCCGCTCGAGAAGGGGTGGACCTCCAGTGAAAAGGCCACCCATGGCGAAGCGACCTCCGAGTCCACCGGATCCGCCTTCGAGAGCTTCATCAAGGAGATCGCCGTCGAGGAGGTCGCCATCATCTTCTCCGCCTCCGAGCCCGCAGCCATCGAGGCCAAGAGAACCGGACTATCCTCCTCGTGAAGAATACGAGGATGTCCGGGAAGAGCTCCCTGAAGATGAAGAAGGAGACGATGGGTGGAAAAGGTGGAAGAGCACCCAATCGAGGCATGGAAGCTGGGGAGACGATTGGCGCAGGAGGTGGCATGAACGCGAGAAGGAGAAGATGTGGAAGCCCAGAGGAAAGGGCAAAGGCAAATCAAAGGAGAAGGGCCGAGGAAAAGGCAAGGCCAAGTCAAAGCAGGGATCTGAGGCAGACTCTGCGAGACCAAGAGGGCCGGTCACCCACCTTGGAGTTGGGCCGGTTCCGCAGTGGCGGCTGGATCTTGAAGAGAGCATGCGCCGCGTGCTGCTGGCCGAGGATGGGTCGTTTGATGCGACGACCAATGTCGCAGAGGTCTCGGGCGACTTCTTGACCGAGTGCCTCACGGCTGTGCAGTCGCAGCACAGCCGCGACCTGACCCTGTGGCTGGTTGACGGCGATGTGGAAGAGGCCGATCAACAGAAACGAGGAGTTCGAGTGAGCTTCAAATTCAGAGGAAAGAACTCCTCAACGCGTTTGGCGTTGCCGTCTTGGATCCAAGGCAATGCGGACCAGTGGTCGAAAACGTCCTTTGCTTTGGACAAGGCACAGCAAAGGGCTGGAGGCCACGAGTGGACCCTCATCGAGGACCGAGGTGAGGTCCGCGAAGCGGCCTCATTGGAAGGCCTCGATGTAGTGCTGGTGCAGTTTCTCCAACCGAGAGAACTGCCGGATCCTGCTGCCGCCGGTGCGCGATACACAGCCGCGTACGGGACCTGGGTTCGATGTGGTTTGAAGAAGATCCCAAAGATGTTGGAGAAACACCCCAGGATAAAGGTTGAAGTTAGCAAGGTTTTGGGGAAGAGACCCAAAGACTTGGTTGAGCCAGCTTTCCGTAGGTCACCCAACACCAAGTCACCCAAGAAGGAACCCAGTGAGTATTCCTACACTTATGAGTACGAATCCCCATCACCAACCGAATCATGTGACACAGCCTCACCAACCCCGGTAGTTGGTCCAGAGAAGCCTTCCGTAGAATCTGAACCCGATAAGCCCATCAAGGTTGAGCCTGTGTCCCCATGTGCATTTATGGCGATTCGAGTTGAACCCAGCGAACGCACCACCATGAGTAGAAAGCATCGCAATGCAGTGCTAGAAGGCGTTGTTAGGCTGAATCAACATGATGCCATGCTTCGTTCCAGCATGGGATTGGCACATGCATCGCAGGTAACCTACCCCAGGGTAGCTGTGTTCACCTCGCATCCGGCCTTGTTCCAGGACAGTGGTATGACCGTCTACGACGTTGGTGTCGAGGCGGGATTCTTGGAGGATGGCGTTGCCACCACCACCAACTTTCAAGAGATGTTGGAAGGATGTGAATTGGTGGTGATTGCAATTGAGTACCCAACTCATTCGACACCATTAAACCACAAGAGGTTGCTGTATGAGGTTGAGTTGTACTGCGATGCCACCAATGCACGCTTCTTGCACTTGGATGTGACTCACACCGAGAGATGGGAACAACATGTGACCCCACAAATCCCCTTCATTACCGACTCAGGCTTAGCATTTACCACTAATAGTGAAGACCTCAGGGAAGCCTTCGAATCATGGTCAACCAACAAAACCATGGATGAAGTTTTATCATGGGATTTTGTGATCTGGTTGCAAGAATGGTCACATGACGTCCAGTTGGACGATCGACTGAGTGTTGCATTCCCTGCAACGGTTGAAGAAGAACTGGAAGGATCTGATGACAGACCTGTCCTTGATGGAGTGTTTTCTCAAGAGGACGTCATCCTACCTGACCAGGAGGAGATGATCCGAGAAGAAACATTCGTCGACGAGATCGACATTCCTGGACTTCCTCCAGATGAAATCGAGAGGAGGCGATTGTGGAAACAACTTCCGCAGAGAGTGCGCATTGGAGTCAGGAGGCTCCATCGAGCCTTCGGGCACGTCCCGAAGAACACTCTCATCAACCTCCTTCGAGCTGCAAAAGTCAGGAAGGAATTCATCGACGCAGTCAAGATTCATCGGTGCGAGATCTGTGAGAAGACTGGCCCGAAGAAGCCCACGCACAAAACTCAGCTGCCGTCTGAGTACACTTTCAACCACACATTGGGTATCGATATCCTCGAGGTGCTTGACAGCAGAGGTGAAAAGTACCAGGTGTTGAACATGGTTGACATTGGGACAACGTTCCAATTGTCAGAGATCATCAAGGTTGGTGCAGGGCAGCCGTCGTCCAAAGCCTGCCTTGAAGCACTGACCAAGAGATGGTTCTCTTGGGCCGGCCTTCCGGTCCAGGTCCTCTGTGACCGCGGATTACACAACCGCGGGGTGCTTCAAAAGTACCTTGATGAGGTCGGGGTTCAAGTCAAACATGTGGCACTTGAATCACCCGAAAGCCTTGGCAGAGTCGAACGCCATGGAGGGCTAATGAAAGCCATGTTTCGCAAGGTATGCGCAGAAATCAACGCGCATTGCAAGGCCGACGTGGAATCAGCCCTGATCCAAGTGTGTCAGGTCAAAAACGACTCTTTGAGAGTCGGGGGCTTCAGCCCCTCGCAGTGGGTTTTAGGTAAGGCACCTCGTGGAGTTCCATCCATTATGTCGGAGGAACAACACGCCGAACTAGGAGCCATTCAAGCGCGTTTTGACCCCAGCATCTTTGCATTGCAGCACATGGCACGCATCGAAGCACAGAAGGCATTCGTGCACCTCGATTGTTCCAGAAGAGTTCAGAAAGCTCTGACACACAATGTTGCGAGCTTTGAACGCGAGTATTCCGTTGGTGATCTTGTCACTTTCCGAAGAGACAACCAACGTGGAGGAACACGATGGTCACCCACGTGTCGGGTGATTGGCCATGAAGGTCAAAAGAATGTGTGGCTGTTGTGTGGGAATACGCCAGTGCTTGTATCCACGCATAACATGAGAATTGCAACACCCACAGAAGCCTTGGCCGATTCAGTGCTGAACGGAGCTCCCGTTCTACCATACGATGTGGTGAACGGAGATGGACAGCAATCCTTCCTTGATGCACGTCAACCGCTTGACGAGATACCAGAAGGAGGAGAGGAAGAAGGAGATGAGCCAAGCTTCCATCGAAGCTCTTTCGATGATATGACCAAACAAGAACAAGAGGAATGGAGACAAGCAGAGGATTTGTTTCTGTTTGGACCCGATCCAGAAGACATCAGCATTGATCCCGATGTGTATGGGGACAATGCAGAAGACCACGAAGAAGAAGCTGGACCAGATGAAGATGAAGACTCAGATGTCTTGGTCGAATTGGAAGATCGATCTGATAGGAGACGGTCAGCTGCAGGAAGCAGTTCTGACAGAAATGTTCGACCGAGAACAGAAGGAAGCCAGCCTGATCCCGAGAGAGGATCATCGTATCCACCTACCCGCCGTGAATCCGTAGACCTGACGGATGCAGCGCCCGCTGCTCCTGCAAGTTCATCCGGACCACGTGCGTGGCCTAATCCGTACAACAACTTGGATGATTTGCCTGCTCCATTGAGAGACCATTTTCAAAGAGTTCGTGAAGGAGCACAAGATGCAGACCAAGAAGCCAGAGATGAGGCTATGGGTTTGTTTTCAAGCTTCTTTTCGCAAGCTATGCCCAACTATCCGTCCGCGGAAGAATTGGGAAAGAAGGTCTTGAAATCGATCAACTACGAGCGAGCAAGCCCTGAAGTGCAAGCAGGTTTGAACAAGTCGAGAGAAGCGGAATGGGAAAAGTTCATTCGCTTCGCAGCTGCAATCCCCGTGACGGGAAAGGAGAAGGAAGACCTGTTGGCTGCAGGTCATGTTCCGATACCATCACAATGGATCGACACGGACAAGAACCAACACAAGCAGGGTACAGCAGGGTACTCTCCGAAGTACAAGTCCCGGCTAGTTTCTTGCGGGAACTTTGAGAGAGGAGCCGAAGGCCTACGTTCGGACTCGCCCACAGCAGAGTGCGAGCTCCATCATCTGCTCGCGGCTTTCGCCGCCTCCAGAGCACTGACCCTGTGCTCAGCAGATGTGACAAATGCATACTTCCAAGCAAAGCCTTTAGACCGCATTCTCCTGATGAGGCTTCCAAGAGGTGGACTGCCTGGGGTAGATCCAGAAGCCCTCTTACTCATCAGAGTTCCAGTGTATGGTTTGTCAGACTCAGGCCGTGGTTTCTTCCTGCAATTGGATGAAGAAGCCAAGAAGGCAGGTTTGACACCTAGCCGAATTTATGCTGCGTTCTATTACCTGATGGTTGATGGAGTCTGTGAAGCCATGCTCACCACGCATGTCGATGACATCCTGTTTGCAGCAACTGAGAAAGGACAACCTGCGGTTGATCGCTTGTTGCAGAAGTTTGATCTTGGAGCACAAGACAAGAAATCGTTCCGATACTGTGGAAAGCAGTTCTCTGAAGTTGAAGATACTGATGGAACGACTGCAATTACCATTGACGTGATTGACAACACTCGAAGGATCTCCGGAATCCAATTCGAGGCAACACGTCTGGGCACTGACCCGTTGGAGGCGTCTGAAGTGACGAACCTCCGGTCTGTGGTAGGAAGCCTGGCCTGGATAGCCAGACAGGCGAGGCCTGACATTGCCTACCGAGTGTCGAAATTGCAGACCTCAATCAAAGGAGCGACATGCGCTACCTTGGCAGAGGCGAATCGAGCAGTGAACTTCGCTGTTGACAACATGGAGCTTGTGAAGCTGAAGTTTCCTGTCGGATGGATCGATTGGCAAGACTTTGCCATCTTGACCATCACCGACGCCTCATTCAGCAACGAGCCTGGTTTTAGGTCACAGCAAGGACGCGCCACATTCATTGCATCAGCCAAGGAATTGAAATCTCAGACAGAAACACTGCGTGTCTTGCCTTTGTCGTTTTCCAGTACGACGATCAAGCGTGTCTGTCGCAGCACGCTACAGGCTGAAACGTATTCGTTACAAAGTGGCCTGGAAATTGGAGATAAACTACGTGGACTACTTGGAGAAGTCCTGGGCCACATATCCGATCTCAAGAGATGGGAAGAACAATCGCGAGAGAGCATCCCTCACCTCGCTCTCACGGACTGCAGGTCACTGTCGGACCATCTGGATGCAGAGGTCCCGGCAAAGGTGACAGACAAACGTCTGGGAATTGAATTGAGTGCGATCCATGAGAATCTTTGGAAGGACGGACGCAGAACATTCCGATCCATGAAGGGAGGAGACCAAGTGCGTTGGACCTCTACTGCAACTATGGTTGCGGACGCACTCACGAAGATGATGCGACCAGATCTGCTGGTGAAGACCCTGAACAGCAATCTGGTTCGCGTGGAAGGCATTGAGACGCATCGTACCAAGAAGAAGCGCTGACTTAATTCATTTGTGTACAGCCCACATGACCCCTGAAGACTTGGTTGAGTGTGAATGGAAGTTATTCATGCGCCAGGTTGTCATGTGTCATTTTCTCACTCCGCCGTAACACGGGCTCGACAGGGCCCTTGAGTCATTCGCGGCGCGCAAAAGCATGGTGTTTTAGCTGTGGACTGTCACGATACCGATCAGTTTCCATACAATCATTCATCGTCATTATTAAGTAGTAATATGACTCTCCAGCCCTAGGTTTTCCCAACAAAGTGATAAGTGTTTGTTTGTGCTACCGACGCTGTGAGCGACCCCAGCACTTTTGTGAACTCATATTACTTATTTGTTAGTGCACGTGATGCCAGGTATGGTATATTGTATACGATGTTTGCACTCGCGATAGGGGTGGGGTTGGGCCGTAGGGTGGGGTTGAAGAGGGGCAGTAGCGTCCTTCAAGGATCAGTTAGAGCGTCTTCCCAGGCAGCCAGCACTGTCTTACTCCGTCGGCCAAATAGCCCGTCGTGCTGTGCCCAGTCTAAGCTACACTCCTCTCTTGAGCTTTGAGGCGTGGTTTGAACTGTACTCAATACTCTTGCTTGTGCCCATGGCAGTTCACGGTTCGAAAAGAAAAACGCAGCACAAATTCAAAGGCAATGGGCTGAGCACTGCGCCCTGTGGTACCCAAGAGGTCTCCAGCAAACAGACTATACAACACGTTGGCTGAATAGCAGGGTGCACAGGATAGATTGACGTGACGGTCGTTCCACATGTTGGTGTTCAAAACGAAACGGTTGCAAAACCAGTGCCTCGGCTTGAGTAAGTTCGGCCTTTGCTGATGGATTTTGATAGTTAGGTGATTTTTTGCACTTATCAACTCTTTCGAACATTTCCTGAGGCGTTGAACGCTCATGACCCCGTGTAAAGGCCATGTTGCCTTTAGGGTAGGCAGATGATAATCAGCGGGTTATCTTATTGCAAAGGGTTTTCTGACTAGGGCTGCAGCTTTTAAGAAAAGTTAGACGGCCCTACTGCCGAAGCAGGCCCTCCATGCCACCAAAAAGTTTTACGCGTTCAAGTGTGATTACCACCTTTTTGCAGCTTTTGTGACAAAATCGCAAGAATTTGTGGCAGCAAAGGTTGGCAAAGTAAGCTCATAACACCCAGCGTTCTGCATAGGCTCCCACACTTGTTGCTGTCATTTTTCGAATCGCTCCAAAGCGTCCAAGTTTGGAGCATGCGCTGCTTCATGACATGTTTGCAGGTGGTGCATGTGCCCAAGCCAAGGAATGATCAGAAGCAAAATTTAGAAGTAGCCAGATTGAAAAACAAACAGGTAAACACAGTAAGTACCTTTTCATGTCAAGCTTGCCAAGCGACTGCACGCCAGGGGCCCAACTGAGGCTGATTAGGTGTCCCAATTTGAGGGTTGGCCCGGCGCAAGGCAATCTAAGCTTCTGCTGTGTCTGCTGGATGGCTTGGCCATTTTCTGGCAGCAAGGCATGAAGCTGACCGCTGGGCATTTCTAACTGTGGTGGATCTTCGCCAATTTTTTTGAATTCTTTCAATTCATCATGGTTGACATAGAGCTTCAGAATTTGGGTTCGGTGGGTGTAGCTACCTTTCTTCAAGTGGTGGCGTCCCAAGAGCGATCTTCACTGACCCAATTGCTTCCTGGCAAGGTTTGCATTTGCCATGGTCTCAAAAAAGCACTACCTGCTACAGCGCCCAATGAAAATTCGCAGCAATGCCCCCAAGCAAGGTTCTCAAGTGAAGCAGGCCCTTCACTTTCAGTGTGGCCAGCAGCTGCTTTGGGCTCTACTAGTGTGTTCTGTGATGGCTTTCATGTCTTCGCCAAACTGGGCGGGAATTTCTTGCAGAACTCACGGCGTTCTCTGCCTTTCAGCAGCTTGCGCCCTGATCAAAGTGCTTTTTTGGGGTCAGTTTGGGGTGGCCGCGGCCACTCATTCCCAGGTATCTTGTTTCCAGCAGATGACAAGTTCTTCAATGTTGATGGGTTTTTTCGGGTTTCTGCTGGCAATCCGAAAAGAAAACCAAGCATTTATGCGCTGGCTTGAGGTAGCTGTACGCATCGACGTGGAACTTGGGTTGCCAGGGTTTGCCATTGTTTTGGCCCTAGTTGCAGATGACCACGTAGGCCGGAATTATGGTCGAAACAATTTCATTCCGGTGCGGTCGTAGGTGTTTGAAAACCAAGCGTGGGGCCTATGAATTGCAAGCGGACGCCTCTCGTTGGTTCCATGAGCCACGGCCATCGACCATGTCGAACATTCACATTCGAAGCAATGGCTTGCCAGCGGGCTCTTGTCACTTACCTGGACTTCCCCGCGCTGCGCAATCATTGTTCTGCTACCATTTGCAGACAGGCGGTAGCGTCCTTCAAGGGTTAGCTCCAACGCCAAGCAGCCAGCATTGTTTAGCTTTGTCAGCCAAAGCCAGCCATGCGGTGCCCAGTCCAGGCTATACTCTCTTCTTGAGCCCCGAGGTGTGGTTTAAAGCGTGCTGCGCGGATTTTCTTGACAGTTCACAGTTCAAAAACAAATGCAGTTGTGGGGCGGGGCGCGACATGGATGGGATCTCGCTTGGTCGTGGATGCGATGGTTGCGCTCGTGATTGGGGTGGGGTGGGGTGGGGCGCGACGATGTGATTTCACTTGCGCAGGTGACGCGGGATGGCAGGCATTATCTATCACTGGTGGTCTGCAGTATGCATGATGTTTGAAAATCATCCGATAGCTCTTCAGAGCTATTCATAGCAAATCTTAAGGGCCAATATTAAGCATTGCAAATGATCAATCCCGATATGATCAGCAGTAACCATCTTATTCGCTACAATCAAACATCATCCATGATACAAATTCATATCTTGCCCAGAAGTTGGCGTGACTATCGTTGCAGTTTGCCGGGGCGCCAGGTGGATGAGATGTTCCAGAAATGGCGCGTGCCTTGCCTTGGCTGATCGTGGATGCATTAGCGCATATAGCAAGGATGATGAGGTTTCTCTCCACCAAGTGATTTGTTTCAAGTTTTTCTTCTAATTTCCACCACCACATGTTAACTGACGTATTTGGCAAAATTTTTTAGTCAGAAATGAAATTTGATATATCTATGGCCATTTTTTCGGCATTTTGTCTAGCATATCTATTGGCGGTTGATTTGATGTACCTTCTGACGGCCTTCTTCCCATATATTCTGACATTCCTTCTGACATTCTGAGACGTGCTATCTAACAACCCCCTTGGCGTCCCATGTGAAAATTCTTCTGACATATTTTCTTAAGTCCAGTTTGACATTTTTTGTAACATTCATTCGAACATTCTATCTGAAGTATCTTCTGGCGTTCTATCTGGCACATCTTCGGCCCGTCTATCAGCCATATCTTCTGGCATTTTCTCTGGCGTTCCATCCGGCATATCAATGTTTTTTGCTTACATTTTGCCTAACATATCTTTTGAAAGTATATCTGAAATTTTGTGTCATTCTTTGTGGTATTTTCTGTGACACTCTATGTGCTAGTCTATCTAGCAAACCTTCTGGCGCCCTGTCTGATTTATCTTCTGACATATCTTTCGACGTTCTATCTGACGTATCTTTTGGATCAACCTAGCATATCCTTTGGCATTCTATCTGGCAAATCTTTTGTCCTCCTATCTGATATATCTTGTGACATTCCATTTGACACATCTTCTGGCATTCTATCTGACGTTTTTCTCACACTGTATCTGATATTTTATTTTCTGGCATTCAATCTGACATTCTGTCTGGCGTATCTTCTGGCGTTCTATCTGCCACATCTTGTGACATTTCATCTGGCATTTTTCTGGCAGTGTTCTGACATTCTTTCTCACATTGTATCTGACATACCGTCTGGCGGCCTATCTGACGAATCTCTTGTGAGATTTACAGGAAAATTAGAATTTTTTGGAAGTGTTGCGGGGTATGTTTGGGAAAAAATTGAGCAATTTCTGGTAAACTTTCAAATTGTGTAATATGTGTGTGGAATTTTTTGCTAATTTCCGCTTTTTGGTTCTTATTTATTTTGGAAACTGGATCAACAAATTTGGACAACATTTTGGAAAATATTTTAACTTTCGGGGACAACTTTAAGATTTTTAAAGAAATTCCTGGGAAACTTTTAACCTCACTGCTGTTCTTGAAATGTGTGAGATAATATTTGGAAAATGTCTGGAATTTCTTTGAGGATTTCTTGGGACAATTTGAGCAATGTGTGGACAACTTTGAAACATGTTTGGTTATTTTTTGGATAAGTTGGACATGTTTTGGATAATGCTTGTGAACATTTTGGAAAACATTGGAGGAAGTACGAAAAACCCTGTCAGTCAGATTTATCAAGGACACGCGCACTTAGCCAAAACTTCTTCCATTCACTGTAAAACGATAAGGAATGAAAAACGATAAGAGCCTCATCATTGCTTGAATTATGCCAGCGCCTTTTCAGATGTATGGGGCACACAGGTCTAAAACGCTAACAAAACCATTATCCCGGCAAGAGACCCCAAACAGTGAGATGGGGGGAAGTGTGAAAGGACACAGCAAGAACACTTATTTGAGCACACATGTGAGAGCACACATATGAGAGCACAGACATGAGCACACATGTGAGAGCACAGACATGAGCACACGTATGAGAGCACACATATGAGAGCACAGATATGAGAGCGCAGACATGAGCACACATGTGAGAGCACACATATGAGCACACGTATGAGAGCACACATATGAGAGCACACATATGAGAGCACAGATATGAGAGCACAGACATGAGCACACATGTGAGAGCACACATATGAGCACACGTATGAGAGCACAAATATGAGAGCACACATATGAGAGCACACATTTGAGAGCACACATATGGGCACACATGTGAGGGCACACATATGAGAGCACACAGTTGAGCACACATATGAGAGCACACATTTGAGAGCACACATATGGGCACACAT
>VSDK01016163.1:257208-259708 GCA_009767595.1 Symbiodinium kawagutii
TCATCATCATCATCATCATCATCATCATCATCATCATCATCATCATCATCATGGTAGTCGTCGTCGTCCTCCTCCTCCTCCTCCTCCTTGTCGTCGTCGTCCTCTTTCTCCTTCTCCTTCTCCTCGTGGTCGTCGTCCTCCTCCTTCTTCTCCTAGTGGTCGTGGTCGTGGTCGTGGTCGTGGTCGTCGTCGCCCTCCTCGTCGTCCATTATTGTCCGTCATCAGTTCCCATCATCAGTTCCCATCGTCGTCGTCGTCATGATGATGATGATGATCATCATCCTCATTATCATCATCATCATCATCATCATCATCATCATCATCATCATCATCATCATCATCGGCCCTCATCATCGGCCCTCATCAATTGTCAGCCAATTAGACTCATTTGCTGGGATAGGTATTCTCAAATGCGATTCGTCAACCAGTTGAACCCATCAACCATAGATTGTTTTTTGTGGAGGAGTGTTTTTGCCTTTCAGTTGCCAAGTATTTGGACCACCTTGATTTAGCATGTGTCATGGTTGGGAGGTGGCTTCTGGATTGCAGGCTTACGCGGACACGGCTTTCACAGCACTTGTGGTTGGGTTGGTTGCCTGCTTGGTTGCTTGCTTGGTTGCTTGCTTGGTTGCTTGGTTGGTTGGTTGCTTGGTTGCTTGCTTGGTTGCTTGGTTGGTTGGTTGCTTGGTTGCTTGGTTGGTTGTTTGGTTGGTCGGATAAAGCCTACAAAGACTTGGGATGACACTCCACAAAAACACCAGCCTGTATGGACATAGGAGTTTGCATCTTATCATTTGGGCAAAATGAGGGTACCCCCTAATCACCTGAATGCTCATCAAAGGGGCAAATATGTTGGGTTTGGTTTGGACCCAATTTTCCTTGGTTCGAACCTGTGACTTTGAGTCACGTAACCTTACTGTGATGAAAATGATGTGCTGCATGATGCATTTGTGAACATGTGCTTTGATCATCAGCTTATGATGTCCCTGAGATTATTGAGGTCATGCAAGATGAACGTGTGGGGTGAGAATTATTCCTGGGCTTGGTGAGCTCACATCATTTCTCGAAGCTGTTTGTCGTTGCGACCCTATGACGCTGAAAAACCTCCAAGCAGAACATCTACCCTGCACTACACACAAGACTATATACCCCTTCACGAACATGTCAGATCCCCCTGACCCAACCCAACTACATTCCCTACTAAACCAGGGGGGTGGGCCCAAGGAAGAGGGGGTGAAACTTCAGTGCCCCGAGAAACTGGACCTGAAAGAAGTAGCATTATGGTGATCGGAATTTATCTAGCTGGAGAAGGTTGCACTCTAGCCATTTGCCATGATTGCATGGAAATGTACTCAAAAATTCAAAAGGTCGAAACAAAATTAGTCATGCAAGAACATACAAGAGGCTCTACTTTTCTTCCGTGATCTGCCTTTATGGAGTAAATGTTCACGGGCTGAAAGTATAGTCATGGTGGATCGATGTGAGGGTGTATGAACATCTGGATCAAGTAAGTAATGTTCGTATTACCAAAATTTCACTAACTGCTGAAGTGAGCAGCTCAAAATATGATTGCCAAATTGCCAAGCTTTCCACAATTTTCAGCTGGGCGGAGCTGGGTACCGTTTCGGTTCAACAGCTCGCTGGTAGCTCGGTGCAACAGCTGGTAGCTCTGCCATCAAGGTGCAGGGGCAACGACCACATGTGGGAGGACTTCTCCTCTTCTTCTCGGACGGAGCCCCTTGTACTGAAGCCCCAGCAGTGCCTTGCACAATTTCGTTCCCATAGTCTAGCGGTTGACAAGATGATTGTAAGTTGTCAGTGGATTTGACCTTTGCTTTTTTGCAAGTCCATGATCAACAGCTGCCAACGGTTGTTTACGCATTCGTCAGCATTTCTTCTCCCCAGCATGTTGAGCCGTGTCCAAGCCCCGCTTCGACCCGGAGCACTGGCAGACAGCTTTGGCAGAGCCAAATCACTGAAACAGGTCTATCATGGTCTATCTACAAATGGCGTACCTCCAGCCATACCCCAAGCATGGATCATGTTCTGGTAGTGACTGTCAGTTTGTTGTTGCCCCCAAAAGACTATGGACGATACAGTACGATACGGTACGGGTATTGAGGTACAAAATTATGCCATGTGAAATTTAGTAGAAATCATGAGTATGTAATCCTATTCTACGATACATTGATTGGTTGTTTGAGATGAACCGACGGACAACATATCATGATACTGCCGTCCACACCATGTAGCATTATCCGCATAATACCCCATTCGGGAGCCATGATTCATGGTTAGCTACTAACACTAACACCTGGGTCCTAGGTTACTAACATTTGATAACCATGGTTAGTTAAACCACTGTGCAGCGTTATTTATCATGGTTATTTCCCAGTGACAACCCCAAGTCCATATCCAAGAACCACCTTACCCTGTGGATCCCATGGGATGGCGCATGTTTAGAGGTGGTTGCTGAAGCTGCAGATAGCCCCGCCAAAAT
>VSDK01016163.1:262208-272831 GCA_009767595.1 Symbiodinium kawagutii
TGACCCATATGAACCCTTGCATGATTAAAATGGCCGCGCAATTTACCATGGACGATATGAATCATTATTAGCATGTTTAAACATTAGATATGGCTGTTAGCACTCTTTCACCCATATTTAACACCATTGTTATTGACCGATATTAACGTAGCAAATTTCCGAATACAACCAACAACACATGGTATTGTTAGAACTCACAGATGAAGAAGCCATGCTGGACAGCAGGGGGGCGTCTTCGTGGGCAGTGGGTGAGTTGACATCAGGTGTTGGCTGATGACACCGTGAACTGTTGATTGAGAATTGTTAGTCATGTTCATCAATGCTGAGCTGTTAAGAACTACCTTTGACAATGAACAACAATGCTTCAAAACAATGAGGGATAAAAACCAATATCACCGTAGTCAAGGATGGTCTTTAATGGCTAGTCACCAGCCAATCAATGACGATGATAGTGATGGTGGATACTGGTAATCATGGTCAGTAGCGCTTGAACAGAATCGGCAAGGTCACAATTGACTCTCACTGCCATAGTAATTACTGCGAACCTTGATTGCGATCATGAACTGCTGACCATTGTGCTGACGCTTGGCTGGGACTGACGCTTGGCTGGGACTGACGCTTGGCTGGGACTGACGCTTGAGCACAGCTTAGGCGCTACTTGTGGATTTGCCAACCTCGAGACACAGAGTGTAGCAAAGGCGTGGTGCAGCGCTTGGGTTCGAATTGGGCTTGTCAGTTCAAGAACACAAGTGCACAAATGGTTTCCCAATAGGCAGTCATCATGTCACCGGAGGTTGCTGAAGCCTCATATCACAGAAATGTAGTAACACGCATTCCAAGAATGGACGAACATGCCACCAGCCGCTGGCTAGTTTCTTCGTTCTTGGAATGTGAGCAGACAAGGTTACAGGGGCCCTTGACCCATGCGAAACCACTTGGGCCAGCGGTCTAGCTGTGCAAACACCCGGCTCTTTCAGAAGCAGATGTTCGAATCCCTTTGTGTTAATTGGGTTCTGAACCAACAACTGGTTCACAGTTGGATCATATGAACATTGACACAGGAACGTCAAGGTGGAAAAACTTTTCTCTCCGGCCCTCTGAAGGCGCCCGCGAGCATATACTTGAAGAGCAATGAAGTAATAACTAATAACGAATAATGATGCAATAGATGCACAAAAATCACTTGTGTCACCGAAAATCATGTCCAACTCCACGAGACTGTGAATAAACCTGATTGATCCCAGTTGTTATATCGTTTACAGTATCACGCTGAGTTTTTGATCATGAATCATGGTGTTGGAACTGAATCATCGATGTAGAAACACTGATGATCATTGATCATGGAATCATATCGTTGCAAGAAAACATAATTTACACAAAGAAATGCTTCCAATCATGTCTTATGATCGCGGGCTTCCCCGAGGCTCTGCTGTTGTTTTGACCCTTGGGGTGAAATGAATCACGCCTAAGACATCCCAACAGGTGCGAGTTCAGGCCACCCATCTGGCTCTGTTGATTGTCAGCCCCCCCTGCCCGCCAATGAATCATTGATACCGTTGGCATTACTGGTTATGGTGCATTATCCTCATATTGGCCAAAGTGTGATGACATGGGCAAGCAACCCAACTTGTTGAACTGTTCGTTCTCACATGTTGTTTTTCTTAGTGGTAGAAAAGAACTTGATGGTAATGATTTTGCTTGTCTACCTGTCTGCTAAGGAAGCGCATCATCCCGGGAAGACGAGGAGGCCCACCAGACTGGAACGCTTGATGAGGCCATCCTCAAGCTGCGAAACGCCATCAAGGAGGCGCCGTCTGATGGGGAGACCGTGTTGGGGTGGATGGTGGGTGGGGAAGCTGGTGAGCCTGGTGAATTCGCAGCTGGCGCAGCGCTCACTTTGGATACTTTGGGCTCAGCGCTGTGCCTGGTGTGCCTCGAATGTGTCAATGAGAACCATGAAAGTCGTGCTGATTCGAAGGGTTGCCGAAATTCTGATTCGAGTGCTGCCATGGGGAGCTCGCAATACTTTGATGGTTTGGGGATTTATCATTTGACGCTAATACTGCTAATGCTGAATGAAATTTCTTTTTCAATCATCAACCATGGTCAGCAGGTTGGTCACCTCCGCAGGTTGATCACCTATCATGGGGGGGATTGTCCTTTCAGCTTCGCTTGAACCGGTTGCTGTAGATCAGTCAAAGCACGCAAAAAACTAGGTGGAAGCTGGTGTAATGTTCACCCGGGATCACCATGGTGGATTGATTACTAGGGTAGTATCCCGGCCTTTCACGTGGTCTCCAATAGAAAAAACATGGACTTTCCCGACTTAAATGGCCCTGTATTTCCCCCAATTCATAAGCCCAACTAATCTACCTTCTCAGTTCACAGGGTTCCTGTGGGGTCCCATGGATATCATGTCCACTGATTAAGACACACACGCCCTCAGATAACGAAGTTTACCCTCAATGAATCAGGAAATCATGGACAGCAATCATTGTGAAGTATGAACTAGTCTACTTGCCCGAAAGATTCATGGCTATCAATCACCATTGCTTGCGCCTTAAACTCAAAGTCATCAGGTTTGGGCTGGTGTCGGGGGTTGATCATTTACACACTCACATGGCG
Source organism: Symbiodinium kawagutii (assembly GCA_009767595.1). NCBI lineage: Eukaryota > Dinophyceae > Suessiales > Symbiodiniaceae > Symbiodinium > Symbiodinium kawagutii. The sequence goes on from VSDK01016163.1 coordinate 264,834, forward strand.
TCACATGGCTGATGATGATGTTTCCCTTCTATTCCAACCGCTAGTTATCATCCCTTACAACTAGCCAGCCCACCACCAGAAATTTGCTTCGCGGACCCAATGCCGCCGCGGTAATATGGTTTGGATGACATGGTAAGGCGCAAAGTATAACAGGTTGGCGGTTTCAAAAATGTTTTATTTTCATGTTTCTTCAATAGTTCAACCATACCTGAGGCCATGCAGCGTCCTTGCCCGGATTCAACTGAAAGGCCTTCAGGTAACAATCCTTTTCGCTGTAGTCTTGGTCGCCCACACAGCCACCACCTGTGACTCCCAAATTGCTCCATGCAACATCGCATTCTGGTTCTATTTCCAGTGCCAAGACGGGGTGGGAGTTGCACAGCTCCAATGCCATGGCTATTTGATTGACCAGCACAATTTTGGGATGCGGCTGACCGGCGAACCGCGAACCAGATACAGTTAACCAGATACAGTAACTCAGGCGTGGTGGTTACCCTGGTCGCCAGGAAGCTCAAGCGTTTGACATCTTCATCGCGTTATCACTGCTGGTCATGCAGATATGATGGCTTTTGATGACTGAATTGTATCACTCAGAACCCTCTGCCTGCTCCTCGTAGAGTTTCCCCCATGATCGGCAAGGGTTTCTAGACCGTGATTATAAACCATTGTGAACTGCTGTCAATCACAACTGATGGTGAATTCATCAATTACTTTTGTTCGATTGTCATCAACCATCATGAGTCATGAGTCACAATCACCATTGATGGCCATTGCGCGCTGACTATGAATAGAGATGATTGAACCCAAGGATTCTGAAGCATAGGGAGCTGAGCTGAGGCCAAGCGCCACCCGTTCCCAGCAGGTGCACCCCCCCCGGGGGCTCCGCTGCGTCCGAACAGCGCCTTGCAGGACTGCCGCGACCATTCCAGAAAGGCCACTGTGAGCACTTATGAGATGATCCGCCGATGGCGAGCGGAAGCGGCTGCTGCTCCCTTCAACATCCTTCAACATCCTTCAACCATCAGGGCGACGAACTTGGCGCATTTGAAAACCATCAATGCGCTATCCATCAATTCGCTATCAATTGGTGATTGGTTTCATTAGTCAGTCATCAACTGACTTTCTCAACAGTTGGTCAATGGTTGTAGTGACCCATGACATCCCCCATGACCGTCCCAACTCTTCACCAGACCACCAGATTTGGAACGAATGGACGGTCTGTATATTTCCAGAGATCATGATAAGGGTGGGCTCGGTAAGAACCAACAACAACCACCAACAGCAATACAAAGCAAACAACCATGACCAACAAACCATGGGAACCAACAACAAACCATCGGAACCAACAAACGTTCCGGACCCTTGGTCGCACGCGTGGTGCATCTGGGATTCTGTGTTTGCAGTGGTATTTACCATAGAAAATGGCCTTGCATGCTTCCAAGATATGCTTCATTTCGCGGCTTTTTTTGTTCCACTACTTCAGCCAACTGCTGTCCTTTGAAACATCACCAAAGGCTACAGGAGACCAGCCCAGATGCCCCATGCGCTTTGCCCGATAGAACCTCATGGCTCCCAGAACAGTTTCAAGTCCTGGTTTGTCCATCAGTCTCTGCATGGCCAATGGATCAATATGAGACTTGGACGGTGACATGCGGCCAATTTTATTGACCCTTCCCAAAGCGCGTTTGACCACACGTAGAAGACACACGTAGAAGACATTCTGGCGACGCTGCACATCCCCACCCCACCCCACCCCAATCACCACGGCGACCATCGTGCCATGGAAACACACACGCAAGACCACACGTAGAAGACATTCTGGCGACGCTGCGCATCCCCACCCCACCCCACCCCAATCACCATGGTGACCATCGTGCCATGGAAACACACACGCAAGACCACACGTAGAAGACATTCTGGCGACGCTGCGCATCCCCACCCCCCCCCACCCCAATCACCACGGTGACCATCGTGCCATGGAAACACACACGCAAGACCACACGTAGAAGACATTCTGGCGACGCTGCGCATCCCCACCCCGCCCCACCCCAATCACCACGGTGACCATCGTGACATGCACACCCCACCCACCCCAAGAAAACGCGACCTGAATGAGAAAAAACAACCAAAACACGCTGCGCCTATGGCACCTGCGCACACGAAAACGCGCGCGGCCAGGGGGACGGAAGGAAAAACGTGGATTTTCCCGACTTAAATGGCACTGTATCTCCCCCAATTCATAAGCCCAATTAAGCTACCTTCTTTGTTCAAAGGGTTCCTGTGGAGTCCCATGGATTTCATGTCCACTGATTAAGACACACACGCCCTCAGATAATGAAGTTTACCCTCAATGAATCAGGAAATCATGGACAGCAATCATTGTGAAGTATGAACTAGTCTACTTGCCCGAAAGATTCATGGCTATCAATCACCATTGCTCGCGCCTTAAACTCAAAGTCATCAGGTTTGGGCTGGTGTGGGGGGTTGATCATTTACACACTCACATGGCGTCACATGGCTGATGATGATGTTTCCCTTCTATTCCAGCCGCTAGTTATCATCCCTTACAACTAGCCAGCCCACCACCAGAAATTTGCTTCGCGGACCCAATGCCTCCGCGGTAATATGGTTTGGATGACATGGTAAGGCGCAAAGTATAACAGGTTGGCGGTTTCAAAAATGTTTTATTTTCATGTTTCTTCAATAGTTCAACCATACCTGAGGCCATGCAGCGTCCTTGCCCGGATTCAACTGAAAGGCCTTCAGGTAACAATCCTTTTCGTTGTAGTCTTGGTTGCCCACACAGCCACCACCTGTGACTCCCAAATTGCTCCATGCAACATCGCATTCGGGGTCTATTTCCAATGCCAAGACGGGGTGGGAGTTGCACAGCTCCAATGCCATGGCTATTTGATTGACCAGCACAATTTTGGGATGGGGCTGACCGGCGAACCGCGAACCAGATACAGTTAACCAGATACAGTAACTCAGGCGTGGTGGTTACCCTGGTCGCCAGGAAGCTCAAGCGTTTGACATCTTCATCGCGTTATCACTGCTGGTCATGCAGATATGATGGCTTTTGATGACTGAATTGTATCACTCAGAACCCTCTGCCTGCTCCTCGTAGAGTTTCCCCCATGATCGGCAAGGGTTTCTAGACCGTGATTATAAACCATTGTGAACTGCTGTCAATCACAACTGATGGTGAATTCATCAATTACTTTTGTTCGATTGTCATCAACCATCATGAGTCATGAGTCACAATCACCATTGATGGCCATTGCGCGCTGACTATGAATAGAGATGATTGAACCCAAGGATTCTGAAGCATAGGGAGCTGAGCTGAGGCCAAGCGCCACCCGTTCCCAGCAGGTGCACCCCCCCCGGGGGCTCCGCTGCGTCCGAACAGCGCCTTGCAGGACTGCCGCGACCATTCCAGAAAGGCCACTGTGAGCACTTATGAGATGATCCGACAACCGGAGGACCGATGGCTGCTCCGTTCAACATCCTTCAACATCCTTCAACCATCAGGGCGACGAACTTGGCGCATTTGAAAACCATCAATGCGCTATCCATCAATTCGCTATCAATTGGTGCATGGTTTCATTAGTCAGTCATCAACTGACTTTCTCAACAGTTGGTCAATGGTTGTAGTGGGAGGCACGTTGATATTTACCTGGTGTTTTCGTGCTGATTTTAAGGGTTTGGGTTGGGGGGGGGGTTGGGGGGGTTGGGTGGGGTGAAGGGGGTATTTCCACTTAGGGAAACCCTGAAAGACTTACTGGATCGAGAACTGCGCACAAGCTGCGGTTCTTTTTATTGCGCTAGGCTGCCAGCTGCTAAGTCTTGAGCCATGCACGCATGTGGTGCATGATGAACATGTTGTGATTCAACTGAGAACAACTACAAGTGACATTGCGTAGGTACATGGGGAACATGATTAAAAAGTAAATACAAACATACACAAATTTTCTCCGTGCCGAAGCATGTCCCCCAAAACAAAAATTAACACTCCATGCGATAGCTGCGGACTTTTTCATCTGGCTGCAAAACTGTCAATGCGTCTGACGCATGAATTAAATCATTTCATCCGTGAATCGGATCATGACTGCACTGAAGAGACTGTCAACCGTTAATCGGTTAAATCATCTGCTCAATCAATAGTAGTAATATCCTCTGTCTCCCCAGTATCCAGGATATCTTGGTTGTGTACCGCCATGACGGTAGAAATCGTCGTAGTGAAATCTTCCATACCTCCTTGGAGGTGGTGGTCTTGGCGGTTGCTGTTGATACTGATAGTACTGCTGTGGATGGTTAGTAATACTGTTGTTGTTGAAGGTAAAACTGCCAGTGAGGGTCTTGCGACCAATCACGAATGCCTCCTTGAAAGTTGTGCGGACTTTGTCCTTGTTGACGTCCGTCTGATCTGTTCTGTGTGTACTGTGTTCGAGGTGGAGACCTGTGTCGAGCCGGAGGTGGCTGTGGTGTGTTGCCAAGGTGAGGAAGAGTACCCTCCTGTCGTTGCCATCGGTTGGTTGCTGCTCTGGGTGCTCTAAATGACTGTGACGTGGACCGTGACCTTGGTGTTGTAGGTGGTGTAGGAGATGCAGGTGCCCGTTGAGGGTGATCTCGTACGTCTGGTAGGTCACTGATGTCAGGTGCAGGTCCAACAGAACTTGGTGCACTGGTATGTCTGCTTGACCGTGAGTCGGTCCTGTCACGTCTGGTTCCTCTTCTGCGATGAGCCGGTGGCGGCTGAGATGGTTGTCTTGGACCTCTACGTCCAGGAGGTGGCGGTTGCGATGGTGATCTGGGCCCTCTGGACGGTGTAGGACTTCTGGATCGCAACGTTGCTCCCTGAGGTCTTTCTTGTTCTTGTTCATAGCCGTAGTCGGCTTGTCTGTACTCTTGTGTTCTGTCAAGGTAGATCTTCCAGTCACGGCTGCGTTTATATGCCCCTGCGTCACTTCTTGTACGTCGATTCTTCAAAGGGCGCAACCGGACGCATACCTGCAAGGGAGAATGCCAATCCTTGTCCAAAAGTCGGACTCCAATGTCTTGAGGAATGGCATATTTTGGCCTCTCGGCGTCATTGAGAATGTATTCGTCATCCATCACCGTCAGTCGGTGGCCTTTGTATTCAGATCTCTCTTTTTGGATGACTCCTTGCTTCCCGTGGCAGAGGCTGATAAGTACCATGCAATCGCAATCGTACTTCTTCTCTCCCATTTGACATTTGAGCCATTCTGCGGCTTAGTGGATGTACAAATGTTATAAGTGATGCGCTTATCCATGGCTGCATCATCAACAGCGCATTGGTCGTTGACATGTTCGATAATTGATGCGATGCGCTCAACAAATACCGATGTCCGGTACTCAGAATGCTGGTCTCTGGAAAAAGTTCTCTGTACAAACTGGTTGCCGTCACCGGCAATAAAGTCCACCTGGTCGTTCAGTGCCTCAATCACGCTGCTGGTAAACTGATCAACCGTCTGCTGAAAGCGGTTTGCGAAGGCATCTGAATTGGAATGAAACATCATGATCCGTACTTCGGATAAATTTTAAATGACACTTGTGAACTGCTTGGCCGTCTGCGTTCTGTACAGGAATGTTTCTTTTCGGTACTGTGATGGAATCATCAGGACATTTAACACTATAAGGCAAAAGTTCTGTATCTGTTGTGGCGATTGGAGCCAGATGGCGCTTAATACCGCGAGGGCGGTTTGTCTTGATATGTCCCTCTGGGTCATACTTATCGCCGAAGACAATTCTAAAGGTGGCTGTGTGCAAGGTCCATCCGTAATTATCGGATTCATGAGAGTTATGACGAATCAATTCCACCTTGGAGCCTCTTGCCTTTGAACCACGGAGAAAACAAGCCATGGGAACGTTTCCCAGTCGGTGAGTGCAAGTGATGCCGAAGCATTCATTTGCCTGAGCTAAATTCTCGTATTTCTCGATGTGGTTGGATTCGTTGAGGCATATGATGTGTGCTGGATTGCGAAAAATAAGGTTGCCAAATGGCCGTTTTTCGGCGTCAGTCCTAAGAGATTTATGGATCTTCTGTGTTCCAGCTAAAACCGGTTCTCGGTTGAGGTTGCCAAAATTGAGGACCATAATGTTCAACAGTGTGTCACGTTGAGTCTCAACTGGATTCGCCTGGCGTTTCTCAGGATCTACCTGATATCTGCCAAGGAAAAACGAAGACATGAGCTCAAGTGCTTTCTCCTGTTCCTCGTATGGCATTTCGACGTCGGCGTCGGGCCATCCACAAAGCATGATCTTGGAACGATAAATGGGAAGTGCGGACTGAGGATCCTGTGCGTCTAAGTGTTCTTCCTGGGTCGGCGCTCGGTGATCCTCTGTCTCATAAGAGTATTCTGTTGCATCATATGAAGGAATGTTTCCTGCAAGAAGTTGTCGACTGCACGTTTCCCTGTTGTGCCGTAGTCGGCAAACTGTTCCTCCAAGCAACGAACGTACTCTTGTCTGAATTCTGCGGCTTCGTGCGGCTGCCATCCGAAATGTCGGATACCTTTGAGTGTTTCCTTCATTTTTCTGATCTCCTGCTCAGGAATAACAGGTTCCTGTGGTCTCTGCGCGATGGTGTGATCAAGAAACTGAGAACGACAACTGCAAGAGTAATCTTTCATGCGTGCAAAACACACAAACAAGCCGCAACTACGGCAGAATTGAACGCCTTCCCTGTTTTTGCATTGTTCACAATAAATTTGGTCATTACGTCTGGTGAAGTTAAACCTGCGTTCAAAATGTCCTCCGGGTACGGAGATTCCTTTTCCTGCTGCTTTTGATGGTCTCGATGCTGAGCTGCTTGACGATGCCACTGGCCTTGGATTTGCCTTGGCCTGGGCTCTTCTTGCATCCTCGAAGACCTGTTTTGCGGCTGGATTCGGTTCCTTCTTTCTCCATGTCATGGAAGGTGACCTCGACCTCTCCTGCTTGCTTCTTCCAGGAACTGGAGGTACAGGATCCTTGCGGTCTGCAGGAGTCGGTCGGGCACGTTTTGGAATTTCTTTTGAGCCGGATGCGGCTGATTCAAATCTTTTTTCATCTCCTCCGGAAGAACGGAGTTGCGAGAGGATGGTGTTGATGATCTCGTCGATGGCCTGCTCCTTTTCGTCTGGGTCCGTCTTGAGTTCCGCCTCAAGCTTGTCCATGACCTGCTTCCAGTTTTCCTTGGACTTGTCCAGGAGCCAGGCGTCAATCTCCTCTCTGCATTTCATCAGAGGTCCCAGTGTCCTTGCAAGAAGGTCTGACTTTTTCTTTGTGCTCTTCCGCGATGACGGAGCTGATTGGTGTCTTGAGACTGGGATCCTCATCTGGTTCCTCCTTCAGAACGGTGTTCTCCACCTTCGTTCTGGGTTCTGCATTAGTCCTGCCGAGTAAAGCGGCATATATTGGTGCACGAATGGACTCATCTCTGAACCGTTTTTCGGTTTCGGCAAGTTTCTGGAAATTAATTTGTCATCTTCTTTGAAGCTTCTTGCAACAGGAAGTCCCAGAGGGTCTGTGCAAACATGAGATTTGTGAGTGGTCGATGATTATCATCGCCGCGTTTCCAGTTTTGCCACGCGGACAATGTTGCATTCTCTGGAGGTGAATGCTAATAACAAGTGGTGAAATCCCAAATAGCTGCGAATTCCGAAGGCGGAATAATTTCTTGGGTCAAAATATATTGGTTCTTTGCTTTCATGGATCTATACCTTTCAAGAATTGATGGTAAAACGATAATCAAGACTTCTGTGGTGTCACGCAAGTGCGGACCTCGAAGAGCTCTCTCGTCAAGAAAGTGTGTGTCCCTTCGGACGGACTTTGGTCCACCTGGGATAAGTCCTTTTTCCATGATTCCTTTAAGAGCTCTATGTGTCGTGCCGTGGACGGCGAATGCTTCTCTGTCAAGTCTCTGAGAACGATTGGCTTCTGGTGGAGCAACGTACACGAATTTGGTTGTTGAAATTTCGGTCGAATGGCCGGATA
>VSDK01016163.1:272848-288869 GCA_009767595.1 Symbiodinium kawagutii
GGAAGATCCGGCATGGCCTGATTCAACAGCTCAAAAGCTTGTGGATCCTGAGGATCGGGCATCGTGTACCATTGAGTTGGGAGTTGGCCCTTCTCCCACTTCTCGCAGAAGCCGATCTCCAAACGGCCTTTTTCATTGTACAAAACCGCATGTACGGTTCCAATCCATGTGGAAATGGCAAACTTACTCCCGAATTGCTCAGAGCTCAAATCTGTGAATTGCTTCGGGAGACACTCATCTCGGATCTTCTTTCCGAGGACGGAATTAGTGTGGTGGATCACTTCATTTTTGCAATTATTGTAGTGCATTGAAAAACGATCTGCTTCAAAAAGTTCAGGGATCGAAAGTGATCCATCGCTGTGGAGATATTCCGTATGACGGAAGCACCATGCGAAGAATTTAGACATTTTGATGAAATATTCATTGGTCTGCATCTCTGAAATGGCCTCCATACCGTTAACACCGGTATCACCTGCAAGGGCACATCTGAAACAAGTTGCAAATTGTGTACTAATTCGTCTGCTATGTTTTTTTTTACCGTCAAAAATTTCTTTCATACCATATGTCCTTGTGGGACGCTCTTCGTCCCTTTTTCCCTTGCTTTTGCCTTGTGGTCGATTCGACGTTGATCGTCGGTCGGAACCTTTGCCGGCAGTGAAGGACGTGTTCTGGCTACCTCTGTCAATCAGTATACCCGGTCCGCGGGTGACTGATCCGGGTCCGGCTGCTGCGGCCCGTTCTCTGGTATTTTGCCAAGTTGGTGTCGATGGTCGCGGTGTGTCTCGCCGTAAGCGGCGGTCGTCGGGTGAATAGTCTGGTTGGTAGTCCGTTGGCGGACGATAAGGTCGATAAGGGCCTCTGCCCTTCTGGCCATAGCTGCCTGTTGGACCGCGAGGACGGTCATATCCTTTGCCATAGCTAGGCTTGCCCATGCAAGGGCGAACGAGTGTCGAAATGAAAATGCAGACTAATCTTGACTATAAAACATTGCATAAATATGTTCATTGACATCTTCATTGAGAAATTCTGTGATCAAGTGTGGTTCCTGCAAGTGCTGGATAATCCAAGCTGTGGCAAACGCCTTGTGTTTCAGGAGTGCACGAAATGGTGGATGCATGTCAATACGATCAAGCTGCCCTGTACTAATGCTATGAATGAGTTGATCTGGCTTTGCTGTATGCTTAGTAAGGGCATCTGCCAAACAAAATCTCTGAAGAAACGTGACTCAAATCCTCTAACTGTCCTGTGCTAGACTCATGCCTTAACATCTGTATAAGATGGTGCGTCTCCTTTTGTTCCGGCAAGTGCGTGGTTTGAGCCGTCGTCACGAGATTGTTGGCATCCGTGCGCATGTGAATCTTGATGATTTCTCCTGAAACGTCTGCCCAAAGTGCTCTCATAAAAAGACAACTGCCAAAACCTTTCATGAATGCATTGAGTTCGGCCACAGTGGTACTCTGTGTAGTAGTTGTTATCTTATGGGATTCGTAATCAATGATTGATCCTCTGGTAGTACCACTGGGTGTCTTGGATGATTGATAACCGGTAGAACGGTTAAGAACCCTATCTTCAGCAAGAAAAATGACGTGTGCTCTCTGGCTGGACTTATCTGCGTTGTTACGGTAAGATGCATCTGGAATACCAAGTATCCGATGATTACCGTTATGCGGCCAGAAACGAGCATCAATGTAATTTGACTTGGGGGTTCTAACTGTTTTGTTGATCTCTCTAACATCACCGATAGTCGGTTTAGAAGCTGCTGAGGCGCATCTGGAAAATTTATAACATAGATGTACCTATGTCCTGCTTTGTAACCAATTTGATTGTCCTGACACTGACCGAAAGGCGGTGTGCATTGCAGGGGTACAGCTGATGTTATCTTTCAATGTCTTGTCAACCTTGATCTCTTCCACGGGGTCTACAGCTAATTTCTGGTCAACCGAAATAAACGGTCCATACTTCTCGTGATTCTTCCAACGAATGCGTTGACCCACGAACATTACGTCGTTAGTATCCTCTGATCCAACCTGAAAGTCCTTACGGATTCTGGACATAACTCGTTGTTGAAAGTCTTGATCTCCAGCCATAAAAAGATCGTCAACATGAAGACATACAAAGCCATGAACGGCTCTTCCCTGAGCATTGTTCCTAGCAACAGGATCCATTAAGTGCTGAAGTGCCTGTTCCAGGGTTTGTTGCTCATGGTGTATGCTGTTGGGATCAATGGATCGAGGTTTTCCTTTGTTGGATTTGTGCTTGTCGTAGAGGATGTAGGTGCAACGGTCTGCGCGAGTTGGAACTAAATCATATCCGAGAAGTGCTTTATCAACAATCTGCCACCATCTGCGAGGTGCATCATTTAGTCCGTAGGCGGACTTCTTCATACGGGCTCCAATGTAAGGAGGATAACCGTATTCAGGTGGAATTTGACCAATGATGTCACGGGACTCATCGTATATTTCACCTTGTAAGAATGCCGTCTTCAAATCCATATGGTATAGGTTCCATTGCTTGTTTGCTGCGAGTTGGACACAACAGCGGAAACCAGATCTTGAAGCGGCCGGTGAATCGGTCTGTTGAGAGTTCTTTTGTTTGTCCTGGAATCCCTTGAGGATCCAATCGGGCCTTACACTTCTGGAAGTTGCCGTCTTTATCTTTCTTCACAGTAAGAACCCAACGACCATAAACAAAGTTTTTAACATGAGTCTTCCGCGTATCAACAAGATCAAAAACATCATTGTCAATCCACGATTTGCATTCTGCCTTTTTGGCCTCAAGAAACTGCTTTGCTAGTTGACGTTTCTCTTGTTGAGTTGCTTCCTTACGTTTCTTGCCTACTAGCAAAGAGCCGTAATCGGCTACCTGATAAAAGGTCAGGAATGATTTGTCATCATTATCGATTCCGTTGTATTCCTCAATGATGTCTGACTTTGTTTTTCTTCTTGTTGGTTTGTACATGTTGGTTCGCCGAATGGCAAAGCTTGAAAGGTAATCTGTTGATGAATGAACTTGTTTCATTGGAATGGCGCTGCCGTCAATGTACCGTGGGACGGTAAGCGATCCTGTGTTACTACATTTCTTCTGCTCTACTGTGAGTGAGCTCCAGTGGTCTTCATCAATACACAGGTCATTATAGTCCAGGGTACCGTCAGTGTCATCATCATCCTCACTTTCCTCTTCTTCCTCCTCATATGGAACTGTTTCAATCTGGGACTGCTGTGAAGGATGTGAATTATGAGAAAGCTGAGGAGAAGGTTGTGAAGGCTGAGGTGACGTTTTTGGTGAAGCCTTTGGACGAGGTCTTTGTTGCAAAGGCTTTGGTTGCTGAGGTCTGTGAGGTTTGGACGATTGAGAAGGTGGTGCCGGTTGATCTTCATCATCTGCAAAAGGTAACATTGGTCCTGAAGGTGCTGCATCTGGGTCGTGATAGTCGTCATCATCTTCAGCAAGTGGACCGAAAGGATTGTCATCTTTGAAACCAAAAGGGTTTTGAGGTTGCGACGAAGATTGCGAGACCGGAACATCACCCCCCAAATGGGTGCTAGGCTGTGGCCCGGAGACGGGTTGAGAAGACGAAGCAGGCATTTGCTGCGGGCGAGCTTTAGAACGCGGTGGTGATTGAGGTGGCGAAGGGTAGGGTTGGTCAGGTTCATCGCGTTTAGTGGCATGTTGCATCGGTGAAACAGGTATGTTCGGTGGAACGACTAGTGTGGGAATTGGTTGGTAAGGTACAAGGTGTGGCAGAAAAGGTGCAACAGGTGCATCGGGTGCAACTGGAATTAATTCAGGACTCGACGGTGTCGGGTCGTGCGGCTGTGTGGATCACCCGGTGGATTAAATGGAACAATGGGTGCTGGTGCATGTGGTGGACTAGGTGGTCCCTGATCAGGTGGCTGTGGAAAATCCGGTGGCGGATTGTCCTGTGGCATTTGTTCATCAAGCGGCTGTTCAGGATCTTCTGGTGGAACAGGCGGCATGTTTTGATCGGGATCTAGTCCAGGTGGTGGTGCTACGTTTGCAATTGGTTCTGGATTGTCTGCTGGAGTAGGCACTTCACCACTACTATTCCAGAAAAATATAGCGCTCCATTGTTTTGGTATCAGCTGTGACAAATCTGTCTGTGGATGCTGAAGTAAATACACTTGTGTGTGATCTTTCTTACGCCACATGAGAAGAACTCCATGTTTACGACCATATTGCAATCTCAATGGTGACAAGGTTCCACGAAGAATGATGGCATTTTCAAAAGGCATCTGTGGAATAAACCGTTGTCGGATGGCCGAAACATCACTGTGAAGTTCAAGTTGTAATGGATCATAGAGATAACCAGTGGAAAGTGAATTGATAAAAACCAAGGTACGTCGAATGTGGTGCTGTTTGACTGCAATGGCGGTATCCTTGGATGTCGAAGTGAAAACCGGTGCCTCATCTCTCCCAAGAATTTTTTGCAAGTCCAAAAGTTCTGATGTCTGGAAGCACTGCTTGAGAAGATCGACCAACAAACTTGTCTGCGAAGTGACCAAACCTTTAAGATTTCCCAAAGGCAACAATGTCCTAATCAAGGTGCTGCAAAATCTATAGGGGTAAATCTGGGCTAACTTGGTCCTACTTCCATGTCCGGGTGCATTGCCTTCTAAAGGCTGGTGATAATGAACCGGTGAACGGTTGTTGGTCGAATGGGTGTTGTCACCCCCGAGTTTCTTATTCGGGCAGCGCTTGAAAACTGGAGACATGATGTCCTCTGAGAAGCTGTGCAACAGCGATGTTGGCTTGTAGTAGTAATAACCGTTTGGGTCTTTCATGCCGTATGCACACATATCAAGAGTTCCATATGTAACGTTTCCAAACATCATGATCTCAGTGAGTGCTCTGGTGTACCATATCTGTGAAGTCTGAGGATTTTCTAAAATAAAATGTCGTCCATGGGAAAGTTGGTACTTGGCAACTCTGGCACAGAACTCAATCATTGGTAGGTACTTTCTTCTCTTTTCTTCAACGGAATACCAATCATTGATGTTCTGCATGATTGACCAAGGTCCACAAACAGGAGCCATGAAAACGACTTCAGGACATTGTTCCTCAATGATCTTCATACACTGTGCTCTTCCTTCACTAGTTAGGAGGTCATATCCTGTTCTGAGATCAATGGGTTGTCCTACTCTTAAACCATTCATGGCTGCTACTTGGCTTAAGCGAGCTGATCCTGAAAATAGTTCAAGAAAGTCGATCTTACCCCGCATGATGGGTTGCCAGGTGTAACTACCATACACATATGTCTCTGGACCTGTCTGCATTGCGTCGGCTTCTTGAATTAAGACTGCAGGATCTACGGTGCTCGCCGCAAGTACGGCTGGATCAAGTGGCGCATCAACATTTTCAATTGGATTATGATCCTTGCGAATCTTGCTGATGTTGACCTTGAGGATCCGTGTTCCTAGATCTATACCAACCATAGATCCGTCGACGGATACCAACTTACCTTTGATCCAAGTGCCAGAATGGGAACCATCTGATTTGATTTTTTGATTTATCCTCAGTCCAATAAAATACCTTGTCTCCTGGGAAGAATGGTCCTTCGCTGAATTGCACTCTTGATGCTATATCCTTTTTAATGTCATCTGATTGTTTAGGTTCTAAATATTTCATTTGTGCCAAATGACGAAGTGCACTCAGGCGGTGTTCAGGTTCTGGTGCCTCGGGTGTGAGCTGGTTCGGTTCCATGGTCTCTGGAGATGTTATGTCTGCCGGTCGTCGGCCAAATGCTAGCTCTAAAGGTGTTACTCCTCCAAATGTAACCATGCTGTTACGTGCAAGTGCAGCTTGTCTGACAACTTGACGATAAGTTACATTGGAAAGAATTGGATCTTCCTTATGAGCATGTAGCATAAGGGCTAACTGTTTCTTGAACATTCTGATGGCGGCTTCAGCTCTATTTGGCCATGGAGTACCAGGTCCTAATCCGATAGGTCGGATGTTGTGCCGATTGTAGAACGATTCCATAACTGTCGTCATGAATGCTTGATCGCCTACAATGTATTTCGGATTCAAGTGGTAGGGCTCGAAATAGTCAAGCAACAATGACATGGTCTCTGCATCTGTTCTGGATTGCGCAACATATGCCGTGGAAAGTGACGTTGCACCGTCAAAGATTAACAGGAACTGAAGTGTTGATTTGTCATCAAGTTTGATCTCACCATGATCGATGAATGAGAGTTCACCAAACACTTCACTACGGATTCCTGAAACCTTAGATCTAGATGGTGCTGTCTTTGTCTTCTGACAAGTGTCACACTGCTTGGTGATCAAATCATACTTGTCATAAATTTCTTTCGGCAATTTGAGTGCGGACGTTCTTCGTCTGAACTGTTCAGTGGACATATGGTAGTGTTTGAGATGAAGTTTTAAAAGTTCAGTTGGCGACTGAAGTTTGTCATGAATACGTTGTAATGCCAATGGTAACTTCATCTTTGGTGCAGGTTCCTTCTTCTCCTCAATCTTGACTTCAGCCTTAGGTTCAGAATTAACCGGTGGTTTTTCATAGTCTTCTTCACGTTCACCTTCAACCGGTTCTTGAGGTCCTATGGGATCTGGAAAAATTTCCTGTTCCTCCGGAAGGGCTGAGGTCCAGGCGGTTCACCAAGAGGAGTATCAGGTTGAGCAAAGACTCTGGTCCGTCTCAGTCGCTTGCCGGCGTCGGCGCCACTACTGCTACTTGCTGTTGACTTCTCTTTTGGTTCTTCCTCTGGTGCTGATGATGCTGGACTCTTCTTTTGTCTTCGATGGTGTGCTTCCTGCTTTGTTGCATCCATCAGCATATGTATGTGGTCGATGTTTTCCTAAACAAGCTGGGCAAGTAACCGCAAAGACGGTAGCGAAACTATGATTTGGCTTCTTCACTGAAAGTGCTAGAGACATGATATCGAGTACCGGATGGTTAGATGTGCTAACCGCAAGTGCGGCTCTTTTCATACCAAACAATGGGCATGTCAAGAACTTGCCTACCGGAGTGTGCTCGATATTCATCCTCAAGTTTCGCATCTGCTCAACACTGAAAAGAATTGGAAACTGTCCTTTGTCTAGGATGTCCACTGATGTTGTGATCCATCCGGTGGCGGATTGATCATTCTTAAGATGGATAATCAGTCGTTCTGTGACATGTGATTGCTTTCCGTTTGTGAAGGAAAAATGGCTGCGACAGGGTTCAGTTGAAAATGCAATGCATGATGATCTTGGATGTCTTCTACATGCAGTAACAAGCCGGTCTACGGCATAACGAGAACCCATAGCACGAGTGCATCCTGAATCAAGGATAACAAATGTTGGGTTCATCTTAAGATCAACATACTCGCAAAGAAGACATTGTTCAACTGGGCTGTCTACATTCAGTAAGGCAGTATCCGGAATATCGGATGTGTCTTCACCTTCTTCTTCGTATGAGTAGAAACTGTGATTTGTGGGTGTGAATGAAAGGAGTGGCATGAACACACGCAAAAGAAAAATGTTCCACACATGAAAAATGAAACCACTCAAGGCGGTGGTGCAAATTGCACAAAACTTCTGAAAAAGTGAGCCGATAGAGCGGCTAAAAGAATTGCATTTCGGATCCGGGTCTGCAGTCTGGTCTGACCGAACCTCTACGAAGTAACTCCAACTCCAAGATTGATCATCGGTCCAACTGCCAAAGTAGGAATCATCATAGTTATGCCATTCTGACCAGCCGTCATCGGTGTACCGTGTACCAAGTATCCTCGTGAGAGGCGGCGGGTGTCTGTGCTGAACCTGGGTGTCAGGTTGCTGTGTAGCGGAGGAGCTCGTTGCTACGTTGGCAATCTGGGGCTGCATTGGTTTGCCCTTGCTTTCCTTTCCTTTGCCTTTGAAAGCTTCCTTTCCGCCTTTGTCGAATGGATTGTATTGTTGAAATCCTTTGTTTCCGCCTTTCTTACCTCCTTTCTTTCCTTTTCCTCCTTTCTTTCCATACAAGGCATCTTGTTGCCATTGCCATTCTTGATCATACGAGGATCCTGGATACGATTGGTCTTCACCATAGTGAGCGGCTGAGCCTTTGCTTTTTGACCTGGGTCTGAAACCTGGTCTTTTTCCTTTTCCTCTTGATTTACTCTTACCTTTGCCCTTTCCTCGTCGGAAGCTGCGTCCCTTGACCCGGCGTCGGGTGTATGAATTGGTCTTTGCCATGTACACCCAAAAGTCATCTTCGGCATAAAGAGACACGAAGCCCTCTTCGCCGGTGTCGGCGTCCTGTACCCAATATCCATCTTCATTATCGAGGTCTCCCTCGTCCAGAACAATGAAGGTGCTCCTCCGGTTGTGCCGGAGTAATGGGTCAGCGACGCCTGTTCGTGTTGTTGCAAGTAGCTCCATGAGAAGCTGTTTGACTTGCAAGTACGTATATGCTTGCATATCGATCTGCCGGAGGGACATGCTACTGACGAACCTCTCTCTCTGTTGCTCATTAAGTTCCGCAAAGGCGAGAAATAGCAGGGCGATTAAGTTGTCCGTGAACGGAAAATTGTTGTTGTGTTGGTCTCTCAAGTTTTGGATGTGTTGGTTTCTCAGAGCTTCCGCCATTTCACGGCGACGTTCAACATCTGCTTCTGCCTGTAATGCTGCAAGTTGCTGTTGTGTCAACAGATTGTTGAAGTCTGGGCTATCGACTTGGGGAATCTGAGTCACATCCAAAAGATCGTTCCATGCTACCCTCAATCGACGGAGTGTGATTTCAAACTTGCCAATCCAATGTACAAGCTCTAGGTGTCCGCGATAAAGTCGAAAGAAGGTCAGAAAACGATAAAGGAACACATGGTTTGCTCCTTTCACGAAAAATGGCCGCAATGTATCCTTGAAGTAAGTGATGCCGTTTTCGGCATTTCTCAGTTGAGCATTATCTAACATGTTCTTGTAAAATGCGGCTGCGCCAACAAGAGAGTTCTTTAAACTAGGTCCGTGTCGCTCTGGTTGCAGAGTGGTAATGCCAAGCCAATCATCTATGAGATCCTCATACTCGAACCATGACGTTTGACCGTCAAAGGTGGGTGGGATTTTGGGCGTCATACAAACTCCATGTGGTGCTGTTTCTTCTGCCGCAAGGGCGGCTTCTATTGGATCTGTATCATGGTCATCAGGGATGAGCTCATCATCTGATCCATCCATATTGTAGATTTGTACCATGGAGCTACAAAGCTACGTTGCCCGCAATCCGTTAGTCGGATAAGGCTTTCACGGTAGTCTAATCCGGAAACGGATAGGAGCACAAGCTCCGCTACCACTTGAAGGGGGTATTTCCACTTAGGGAAACCCTGAAAGACTTACTGGATCGAGAACTGCGCACAAGCTGCGGTTCTTTTTACTGCGCTAGGCTGCCAGCTGCTAAGTCTTGAGCCACGCACGCATGTGGTGCATGATGAACATGTTGTGATGCAACTGAGAACAACTACAAGTGACATTGCGTAGGTACATGGGGAACATGATTTAAAAGTAAATACATGGGGTGGGGTGGGGTGGGGTGGGGTGGAGGGGGCATAATAACGTTCGGTCTTGGCTCGTACGTGGTGTATTTACGTCGATGCTACGGTGGATGGGTGGGCACGTTAACGTTCACTTGCACTTACGTCATGAAGTTGATGCCAGTCACTGAAAGCTTGAAAGATTTGAAGTCGACCTCTCTGCACACACGGTTGAGAAATTCAGACACTAGGCAACTGCATTCAGATGGTGCAAAAGAGCTGGCCAACTTGGTGTAGTCAACACACACCTCGTGTACAAAC
This sequence comes from Symbiodinium kawagutii, assembly GCA_009767595.1. Taxonomy (NCBI): domain Eukaryota; class Dinophyceae; order Suessiales; family Symbiodiniaceae; genus Symbiodinium; species Symbiodinium kawagutii. Next base: position 282,631 of record VSDK01016163.1, read on the forward strand.
GTTTCATGTCAAGCACAACAAACATGAGTTTGCTAAAAAAGTGCCGTCCAGGAAAAAACTTGGTTTTGTTGTGACCGGCGCGCAATGCATAGACCGCTGCTGGCAGAGCTTGGAAAAGGCTTTGCCTCAGTCTTTGCATGTCAAGGCAAAGCCTGGCGGTGGTTTGGATCCCAAACTGATGTTGTATGTTTGGGGTTTTGTCTGGCGAAGTAATTTGCCAACCAAAGCCAATTTGACAAGAGAAATGGCAGCAATCATGACTTGAAGACGCACAAGAGACCGGGGAAAAGAAATTACTTTTGCAGTTCCAGCAGGAGGGTGTGTGGGGAAGGACGATATATTGGAAAAACCAATGCAAAATGCACATGATCAGCCCAAAACACAAGCGAAAACGCAGTTCAAAATCATGCATGAACAGAAAGTGCTAGAAGGGTTGCCGAAAATGAATGATGAAAAACACAGAATGTCAAGAATAACCCAAGGGCAAATACCCGCGTGTGACCTTGTAGTGACCCATGACATCCCCCATGACCGTCCCAACTCTTCACCCGACCACCAGATTTGGAACGAATGGACGGTCTGTATATTTCCAGAGATCATGATAAGGGTGGGCTCGGTAGGAACCAACAACAACCACCAACAGCAATACAAAGCAAACAGCCATGACCAACAAACCATCGGAACCAACAACAACCACTGCAACCACCGACAGCAGCAGCCAACAATGACAAAGAGCAAAACAATCGTGGCAAGAAGAAGAATAAAAATAGAGAGAAGGAGAAGATTGGAGAAGACTTCCAGCAACAGGAACAAACATCATTCACCACCAACCAACACTAACCATCATTGCCGAAACTTGAAGATCTGCTAATGGCACCCCAGACCATAGCATCCCATGGCATCCCATGGCATCCCATATCCCCAGAGCCTCAGCTCTGCCAGTACTCCATGAAGTCCCATGAAGATCCACCTCCACTTGCACTACCACCCATTGAGAGCGACGACGATCTTCCGAGACTAGGCCTACGTGGACGGGCAAGGACAGAGCACCTGGGCGTGAAGAGGGTCACCAGGGGTCCTTCAAACTGAGTTGTTGCGCTCAAGGGTTCAGGCATCCAACATACTCCAACCATCCAAGTTTGCCATGCCATGGGTGAACATCCCAACACTTAGACGAGAAATTGATCATTTGAGGGATATGAAGAGCTGGTTGTACAGGGTACAGGGTAGCCATTTTTGATGTGATGGTCCTTGAGTTGGTGGTGCGCAAAAACAAATATAATCCGACATGTTCTTTTGCAGATCACGAGGACCGGTCTTTGACAATTTGAGTAAGGCACGGCACAGTTTTCAGCGTTCCAGGGGCTCCTGCAGGTATCTTGTTTTTTGCAAGTGAACTTTGCCGGTTGGAGAGCAGAGATGTTTGATCAACGGCGAAGTACACGAATATATCAATATTGCAAGAATATGATCATATAACTAATATAGCTATAATACTACACATCAATAACCAATAATCAACTGCTGATTGAATTCAGTATACATAGGTGGTGATTCGCCATCAAAATTGATACCGGTGGTTTACTTAGTATGAATCTCCCATGGCAGATAGCAGCCATGAACGTCAGAACTAGGTTCGATATGAATGAACCATCAATCTAAACTGGTGTCAGTGACTGTTTACCATATTAGTACCAGATCACCGTGAGCGGATTATTAGTACCTGTATAGATTGCCCATTTCCATTGCCATCAGTAGCATATGATTGCCATAGTTTTCTTACCCCAGCAAGATAATTACTTCAGTACAAAGAATTGGCCCTATTGCGGTCACCAGCTATGACCGATTCTTGAGAATCATTGATATGATTGCCATTATTGCAGGTTGCCGTTATCAACACACCATCTATTGGCACACATGACTGTTACCATACCGGTCACCACTACCCCGTCACCAGGCTAATTACCTTTCTTGAGCTATATCGTTGGTATATTTCTGCGGTTGGTTTGCATCACTCATGCTTCAACACCACTAGTCGCTCGGTTGTGTTGGTGATATAATGCATAAATAACCCATGTTTAGCGGCGTTGAACACATGATATGGAATCATTAATGTCTAGTATGAAAATGGGTCAAAATCAATGCGCATGACTTGTTGGTCATATACCAATGTTTTATTGGTGCACTGGCATTATTGCATTCAGTAAAATGGTAGTCAAAATCGAAGAGTACCAACCGTTACCGTATTGGCTACAACCAGCCGTGAAATCCATGAAAGGTTGGATCGGACATGGCTGGTTATGAATTGACCAAATTCCAACCACAACCAATAGTCATATAGCATTACCAACCAAAATAGCCATCAGCCGATAGCAAGAATGAAGCATAGCATTGACCGAAGCTATAGTCACGAATGAATCCATAGAGGACCAAGCAAGACCCAACAGTCACGGCCGTGGATGTCCCATGTGTTTCCCGAGGCAGCGTCTCTTTACCTTTGGTGCCAAGTTCTTCGGAAAATAGTTGAACGTCCCTTGGCGACAGCAAATGGTTGGTTGGTTAACCATCGTTACTTAATGTTGGTCGAATATGGGTTGAGGATGGTTGGAAACGGTTTAGGATGGTTGATGGAAGATAAACAGTTGGTTCATAATGGAAGATGGTGGTTTCAGCCAGCCGTTGGGATGACGCTCCAGCAGAATGTGGCGCTCAAGCTCCCCTTAATGCCCCCCTGAAGCCCACCACTCTTATCATCATGAATCAACCAATCCTTGACCATAGGTGATCCCCCACCCCTCATCAACCTCCAGCCATGGCACCTGAAGGCGTCACGCCTCATCGCCTTGGCCCAGGCACCGCAAGAAGTCCGGGAGGGCGCCCAGCGTCATCGGCGGCGAGCCCAAGCTGGGCAGCTCTGTGGTTTTCTTCGACGCTGGGCGATCAATGGTGAACTGGTGGGTGTAGCTAGTATTCTTATCACTAATGAATGAATGATGATCAATACAAGGGATAAGTATGGTTAACTAGTTGATTAATGATTAAGTGGTTAATGATTGATGGTAGATCTCTGAACATGCAATTGTAGATGATCAATTATCAATCATTAATTGATATTTGAACTGGTTAATGTCTTTTTTAAAACCAAATCATTACTGGTTGATGGTAGATATGGTTGGGATCTCTACCATTCACCAGTTAGTACGGTAAAGCACGTAATCATTAATCAAACAGGAGATTTGGTTAATGATCTACCAGTCACTTAAGCATGGTAGAGATCAATGGTTACTGTGATAGTGGTTGATCTGATATGAACTAGTCATGAGCAATAATGGTTAGTGTAAGAATTATTCAACAACAATGGTCAATCAGGGTCAATCAGGCAAAATATATGAAAACTGATATTCAAGGATGATTGCCTAGCTTAGTGCTTAAATCGTGGAAATGGTGGTCACCAACTGGAGGATGTATGGATGAACCAGTTTGTGTGAAATAGTGGTGAGTCGCGGTTGATGGTAGTTGATAATAGGGGATACCAGTTGATAGCACAAGTGGCAAGGAACGGACTACATGTCGCCATCAGCAATAACATCAGCAATCAGTAAGTCCCTGATGACTCTGGCCAACTGTCAAGAGTTGACTATCAGCTTTGTTGTGAGCTGAATATACAACTTAAAGTAGTCATTGATCAAGGTTGGTTTGGCGCTGGTGGAAGGTATTGGAAGGTGGTAGATGCTACTAACCCCGAGTGGCTGGGCCAAATCCGAAGCTTCGCCAATGCTGAACGAGGCGCTGGTCCATTTGGCGAAGCTGATGAATGCTGGTCTTAGCCAAGTGATGGGGCCAGGTGAACATGGCACACCTGGGAAGATCCAGCAGTGAACCACCGGTGGTGGTCTACCATCCAACACGAGTTACGGGGTATAGGATCTGCCGAATCTCCTGTGAACATCCAAAGCCTGAGACTGCTTTGTTCATCTTTGGGAGTTTTTTTTAATCATTGAGTCGTTGAGGTGGTCTTGATGTTCAAAAATGAATTGTATTGGATATCAGACGACTTTCACAGTAGCTCAGGTCATGAGCAAGCTATTGTTGTGCAAACTTGGTCCGCCAATCATTTGGAAATTGATTTCTATTTCAGAACATGGGAGCCAGCTTATTGGGAATGAATATCAGTCATTTCCTAAGATATCATCACCCAACACATGTCAACAGATATCTAAACTACTGTTTGGATCCGCTATAATTCTTGAATATTCTTGACAGGTTTTGGTTGTATTGGGCAGGACCCCTAATAATGCTTTGAAATTTTCGCTAGATATTATGAAACGATTGCACACGAGATTTTATTTGCAGCCGAACTGGAGCCTCCATCCACATGGTGCGATCCTTCCTAGAGCCAGCATATGAGCTGAAATAGCCCTCGAGTCGGGTTCCATTATTTTTCCTTCATAGACAAATGATTTTCGGATTCTAGCCCATTGTTTTCCAGAGTCAAATTGTCTGGGTGCACTACCTCGATCTGTTTTCTAGGTGATCTCAACCATCAAGTTTGCCCGAATCAACTACACCTCCACCCAAAAAAATGTGACGACAAAAGTGCACGTCATGGCTCGGAGTTCCTGACTATGTCTTAATTCCGGTAGACTTCCGCTGACATGTTCACTACTGGAATCAGTTTTCTGACTCACACAAGCTGAGTGCTAGACCTCTGTCGCCACTGGCGCAAACGATCGCAGCCGTTGCCGAAGCCCCTTTGAAACTGACTTATGGTTCCGAAGGAGCAACATGCTCTGTGTGGTTTGATATGTTTGTGCTTGCTGGTGGCTCAACAAAAATCATGAGCATATGTTTGGGAGTAATCGTCATTTACCACCACAGACATAATCAGGGTCATGTCCGGAAACTGTTGATGGTTTTTGGTACCGTTACGAGATCGACGAGAAGCTAACCATTGACCGTTGGTCGCCTTCCCAGCTGCTAGGCTTTAACGCCAACTCTATGGTGCAGGATAGTGACTTTGGCATTCAAAATTTTCATGAAGTATCTACTAAGGATTCTATTCTATAGTATTCTTTGGAATCATCATTATCTACTTTTCAGACATTTAGTATTCTTAGATACGTGAGGGATGATTTGGCAGGAGGAATTCAGATGAATTTAGCAGCTGACCCAGGGGCTTAATATTTCACATGTCTTGCTTGATTCAGGGATCCTCAGTGTTTGATCATAAATATCTTATCTCATGCCCTTGATTACAGCCAGCAATCCATGATTGTCTCCGGAACCTGCCATCTAGAGCCAGTGGCCTGCTGTTTGGGAGGCTGAAGTCTGTTGCAGCCAGTGGTGACCATGCGTGGCATGTCTTTTAGTTGTTTTAATTAATGAGGTTCAATGCTCTGCTGCAAAGACCAAAGACACGTCAACCAGATCCCCCTTCCGAAACGATATGCAAGAATCCCTGGATTTGTTTCCCAGTTCGACAATGTTGATGTTTTGCTAATGGTTGGCGTGTCCTTTACCAGGTGAATGGCATTCAAGGCCATTCCCTGCTTGGCAAATTAGCCATGGGAGCAAAATGCCTAGCTTTATGCATAGTTTTCAGTTCGATTCTGTTCCCATTGTGGAATTATTCCAATCGCAAGACAGCAAGGGACAGACACAAGAAATAGCTGCGTCCCTCTCTTTGGGAGCTGCAGCTGCTGCATGTGTCACTCCTGCTGCATTTTGTTGCGTACAACAGGATGTGCTGCACCTAACTTTTTCCCATTCGAGCTCGTCCAGCTGCACTGAGTAAAAAAGAGATCAACCGCTGTAGATGTGTGTAGATTGTGAATTCGCCAGAAATACAGCAAATTTCCCAAACGTTGCTGTATGGGTTTACAACCTACATCAAAATAATCCATATTACAAACCATTTTTTATCAGGGGATATTTAATTATAAATTAAATTTTATATTAATAATAAACCCAAAACCATCATCATAATTTAATTTATTAATTAATTAAAAATAATATTTTATAAAAACATATTATTTAAAGAAAATATAAATTTTAAAATTAATATAAATAATTTTTATATAATTATTTATATTTAATATAAATAAATATATTTAAAATTTAAATTTAAAAAAATATTGTATTTATATAATATTAATTAAGAATAAATGTAATTCTATATTATTAAAAAATAATTTATTAGTGATTTTTATTTTCTTATAAAATTTTAGGAGATTTAATAA
>VSDK01016163.1:292553-313285 GCA_009767595.1 Symbiodinium kawagutii
ATTAATTAAAATAATTTATTATTAATATATATATTAAACTTTTTAAATTTATATTTTTTAGATTTAATTATTATATATATATAATATTTTAATTAATTATTAGATTAATATTTTTATTATAATAATTAATATATATATATTTAATATTTAAATATATATAATTTAATAATAATATATATTATATAAATTTTTAGTAATATATAAAATATCAAATATCCACTTTAATAGATATAAAATTTAAAGGGGAAACCTGGTTTCAGCAAATATTCCCTCCCCATTCCATAACCTGGTTTCAAGGGAGAATTTCAGCCGCGTAATTTCTTCCAAAACCCGATGAAAACAAAAATCTGTATCTGAAACCTGGGGCCGAGCGCAATCCTACTCTTGGCAAATTTGTGAACATGTTTGGGTGACGTAGCAACGGATCCGGAATTTTTGGTCTAAGCAAGGTTTGTTGAAAATCCTAGCGGTGGCACAGCCTAAAAACAAAGAACATTTGTTCCAGCAAAATCGCACTTGCGTTCCTGTTTTTTGAGTACGCACGAATAAGTACCAAAAATATAGAGGTCTCGAGGAATCCAATTGTTCTAAATTAAGTACCAGGCAAACTAGTTTAGTTCAACGTCGCCTTGAGCATGTACTGACTGGATGGGTTGCAGCAGCCTTTCTTTCTCCACCAAACCATGTCCAGACTTCTCATAAGTTTTACCCTTTGGATTATTTCCATTGTGCATTTCCATGTCTATTTTTCGTCCAAAACAAACCAACCATGTATACGTTTCTGTAATTTTCTACCCGTATGATTGTTTTTAGAATTAATTACATTTATACGGAAGTTTTCAGGGTGCCCAGCAAACCCTTTTTACCCAAATCATCTGAACGGTATTAGTAGTTTAAACCTGTGTTTTGTACTTAACAGTTGAAGCTGGTGTAAAAACCTTTATTATGGTTTCGGAAAACAAAAAATCAAACAATTCCCGACCAAGCAAACATTTTGAATACATAAGTACGCAGGTATCTGGATGGAAATGACTCGAAGAAAAGGCATGTTTATATCTACAATGTTTATATGATATTGGATGTATTTCTTACATTTATCTTGATTTCGTTGCATTGGCAAAGTAATCAGTGGCTGAAATTATCATCATGTTTTACAATCATTGCCCACCAAAAAATCGAAATATCTTTAGCGAGTGCAACAAACTATGTGCAATTATAGTGTATCATTTGTGTTGATTTTGCAAATAGCAAATGCTTAGATTAGAAATCATTATATAGTGTAATTTCTATGGCAAAACATGGCCAGTGGGTCAAAACCCCGTACCCCTGGTTCCTCATCATTAACCATTGTTTTCCCTATAGTTTGTTGGTTATTATCCCCCATGAAATTGGTTGGTTATCTGCTTGACCCATGGCCACAATGCTCCTCGTGCTCGAAAATCCCGAGCAATGTTCCATGATCACATGGCTATCGCCTCCTAAAATCTCAGCCACCGACCTGGCACCGTCTTGGCGCCTACCTACCTAACCTGTGCCTACCTCCGGCCGACCAGTATATCCATGGTTGTTGAGCGATGGCAGCGGTTGATTGGTGAATGATGTTGCCCAGGTTATCCATATCAATAGTTGATGAATAACCAAGGTTGATCATTAAAAATAGGTTACCAATGTTATCCATATCAATAGGTTGATCATGGTTGATCATTGACAGTGGCTTCACCAATCATAGGCTTTTATGTTCACCATAATTATCCATCGGTGGTGAATGGTAATGACAACTTCCTTTTTGGGGATCGAATCAGAGATTGACCAGGAATAGGCTGAACTATGTGCTAGCTACATCCATGGATGATCGCCGAGAAAAAGGGTGATCATCGTTTCTCCCCAGGAATTCACCAGCGGCCTGGACCAGCTGATCGACCAGTCGGACAAACCTTCACTACCGTGCAGTGGGTCGTGCTCAGGCATTGACAATGTTACCAACCTCGGCACGACGGCGATAGTTTGAGCGTTCTTTCTGGTGATGGTACAGCTCCCAATGTGACACTGGCAAGATACAAAGAGCTTCAAGAGTCGTGGAAGCTTATGTCCAATGGAACAAACATATACAAAATTATACAAACATCATTCCCTTGTATTCCCTCATGAGGTTTAAATTTGAAGCAAAGAAGCCCTCAAACTTCTTGGTTCTCAAAATCAAGAAGATCTAGATCAGCAACCAGTCTTGACTCTCTGGTGATCTGACATAGCAATGGAAAATCTACCATTCGTAGCAAGTTTCCTAGGGGTTCTCCGTAAAAAAGGGGGTGATTTTCCGTTGCTATGTTAGATTCTTGGAGTGCAACCACAGCAACAGCAACGACATTAAGACCCCCATGAACGATCTCCAGGTCTCGTTCCCACCACAGCTTCCCATTGCAGCCATCCAAGTGACCAGCCACTGCAGGCTCTCTGCTGGGTGTCTTTATAATACCGATTAGTTTAGGCCACCGACATAATATACTGTATATATATATATATATATATGTATGTATATATATTAATATGTTAGATATATAGGCACTGTACATATAGATGTCTATACTATTTAGATATCTTTACTTCACAATTATACATACAATATCATACAAAACCAGTATGTGTATATATATATAATAAAGTATTTACATACAAACACGCTGATATACATATATATATATACACGCATGTATGACTTAATTGTGTGTATACATTGACGTGACCAAATTATATACATGTAAATATACACTCAAAACATATGTACATACACATTTACATCTACGTACATGTTGAATTCATGGTTCCGTCCATCCTGGGGAGAGTGTGTGTAAGTCTTCCCAGGTGGATCAACCCTCAATGAACAGTGGCTGAAATCGCAACATATCCCGAATCCGAGGATTGAAGGCCCCTCTCAAAAACAGCGTCCGACCCATGGGTTCTGACACTAGGACTGCTGGATACCGTGGCTGAGAGTTCTATCTCCTGGACACCGCAGAAGGACCGGAGAAATTATCTTTTCTGTACAGGCAAAACAGCCGTGTATGTCATGTATGTGAATCATGGGCACTGATTGATACTAAGAATGATGATGAGAACTAATTTACCAGAAGTGATGGCAAGCGACTCGATACTAAGAATGATGATAGTACAGCAAATGATGCACAACAAGAATAATAGCAACCACCATCAACAAAAACAACTACTTTTGAATTGCAGTAACCAGCACTTCAAAAAGAAAACTCCTTCTGAACTTGATTCGCTGCCTGAGCCACCATACCCTCACTGGATTGACCAACAGCCTCTGATACCTCGGGCTGCGCCGCATGTCATGGGATGGGTTGTAACAGCCAACGGCAAGAGGTGTACATGAGAATTTCGATGCGCAAATGCAGGCATGTGTGCACATTATATGTACGTACATATGATGTGGACAAAAAAGCTGTTACAAGCAACAATGACACCGACATTGGAAAGAACTTCATCATGAAGCATGCGAGGACGGGAAAGCCGGTGACTCATCTGGATGACATCAACCCATCTCATCGAATTTTGTTTTCAAGCAGGACTTGATGAATCCTAATGAGATATAGGGCTCCCTCCCAGTGGATCCATCCGTTCCATGTTATTCATGCTTCTTGTAATTGGTGAAATCAGCGACAGCCTCCAACACTACTGTCTGATTATAGATTTCTTCGTAATTTTGTTCACAGTCCCATGAATTGTTGCTCATCTTCCGGCCTTTGGTTGAAGAAACATCCCGGAGAACGCCCTTGGAAGCCCCATGAAACCTCTGAAATTGGATTGATTGTTGGTTATTCCCTATTTTTCATGTAAATCCTATGGCATATCAAATTGCTCAGTGACCAAAATCATCACCAATCGCTGCGGTTTCTGGGCTCAAGTTGTACGACTTGAATGATACACGATGGGTACCCCTTGTGGTTGATGGGGAAACCCAAGCTATCACCCCCAGCCAACCTTCAGACCTCAGTGGCGCATCCCAGCAGCCAAGTGCCCAAGTTCTACCCGGTACCAGGGGTGTCCCACAGCGGCTTCTGAGAACATGGCTGACATGCCTTGCAATCTTCGGTGGAGGTGTCTTCCCACCTCATCAAACGCTGGGCAAATGGAAGTCTAAAGGACTGGCGAAAAATGCATCAGAAAGAGGGTCAATTTGGTTCAGCAATGGTCAAACATTTGGATATTGTTCATGATTAATGGTGACCATCTGTCAATATTGGCAAAACATATTCTCAAAGATGCCTGGCGGCTGACAATGCAAACAATGATGATCGCAATGTAATAAGCAACAATACCACTATCATGATATGGCTATGGCTCAAACATGAGGTATGTGCTTTGACACCCCCAGCTGAACATACCCCAGTCATTTCAATCAATCCCAGCCACAGCCATTCGATACCAGTGGATTGCCACCAGGCAGTTTATAAATGGGATTCACTCTTACATAAACATATCCCACAGGCTATTTAGATAGCTGATCATGTCACTACTATATAGTTATGTTAGAGTCCTGAACCCCTGGGTTTCACCGGCTATAAAGGGGAGCTCTAATCGGTCGCCCCAAAACCAAGTGCGCTGCTCAGTGCTGGCGCAATGCATGTGGGTATCTGTGGGTTCATCTCACCCTGGTGGACCCTAGGGTAACACGTTGGAAGATCCCGGATGCGCGGATTTGAACCAAGAAACACGGCAGTTGCTACGATCCAACGGCAATTTTTGCAACACTGGGCATACAAAATGTCTCAAGCTGGTTCCCGAGCATCCTCAAGCAAATCGAACAGGGCAGCCCCAATCACATTGCCACCGCTCAACAAATTATCCCAGTTAAATGGTGGAAAAAAGGAATGAAACTGGTTTAAACAATCATACAAGGCTTGATGAAACCATCAGGAAACATTTCTTAATCCCCTTGGAAAACTGGCTGAGTCTTGATATCCCTGAGCACCGTAACAATTATTGGCCATTTCAGACTTAAAGGACAGCACAATTCTACGCGTCGCTATCGTCCATACCTGTTTGGACACTGGTTCTGGTTGACCAGTTCAATGACTATATTTGAATGTCTGTAACTTGTTGTCATTGCTTACATTGCCAACAACCACCACAAGCAGTAACAATCTGAATCCATGCACTCAATTCATAAATCAGTGTTACAATTGCAAGCAACCCATGACCAACAACCATTACCCTGCCATTTACCATGACCAACAGCCGTGTGAACAACCAACAACCAGCAGTGACAACCGGATGACCATCCATGACCAACCAGCCATGACCTAAGCGCCTCGTCCCCGGTGCCAAGGCGCTCAACAGGACTCCAGGACCGGCCCTGAGCTAAATCCTGAGAGGCGAACGGCAGGAGATGACCATGGATGATGATCAAGTCCCATGGTTAATAGCTGACTCTAGGGATAATTGAGCCACCTGGGTGATGAGGATGATGATGATGATGATGATGATGATGATGATGATGATGATGATGATGATGATGTTTGAGAGTCATGACTGATGACTAAGGAGTTCGTCATTAGACTATGATTTAAGGACTTATATCATATAAATAATGATCAATGATGTAATGACTAGTGAGTTCGTTAACATGCCAAGTGCTTTGATGACTACGATAGACAATGGTGAGTTCATCATGGTCATATCCACTGATAGTTCACCCCCATGAATGGTTAAACAATGGCGAGTTAACCATGATGTAGTTTTGTGGTTCATATGGCGCTTCAACTTCACAACTCTTGCTTGGTCATGAAGCGTATTCTTGTGCTAATACTCGTAACCAGTCATGGTCAGTTGTCTAACGAACCTAAATGCTTAGTACTAAAATGGGCCTATGGGCCTATTCAGAAACACTACGATACACAACGTAATGGCTTCATAATCACTGTACAGCTTTTATTTTGAAGATACGTAGTTATCTCAAAACTTTCAAATGACGAACTGTTTCTCAAGGTTTAGTCACCGCTAAGAATTCAAAGTCTATGGCCATCAGCTTTTAATGGTCAGCGATTGTGAATTGCAGGGGATTTCATTCGAGAATAACCAACTACTGATGGTCAATCAAAGGGAATGGTTCAATATTGATCGATACCAGGGTAAACAAACGATCAATCAACTGGCGAACAATCGCTGTCATGGTTGATGCCAATTAATAATGGTTCGCAACCAACTAAGACTTGCTAGTGATTATTGATGAATTAATGATGGTCAGTCGATGATTGATGACCAACCAATGTTGTTCATGAATCTCAATAAGGGATTGACAAGAGGAAGAACTGTGGATGCTGTGACAGAGCATTAGGCTTGGGCAACGGGACAGTTTTCTTCCCTGTCAAGCCACATCATATCCATCAATGATGGTGCCCCCCCCCAATCTTCCCTGGAAAGAATCCTAAAATCACTGTCCCCCTGGGAACCAACAATTGTGGTAGCATCATCATTGATGCAGCAAAAGCATATATGGATTGTTTTTGGATGTTGCTGGATTTCAATTCTTGATCATTTAGCAAGCTCTTAGCCATTGTCAGCAAGCTCCCTAAGCATCATGGCTGCATTCTGAACTCTTCTTGCATATCTTCATCTTAGAAGCAAGAGTTACAGCAACTAGCAACATATGAAACAAATGCAAGCAGCTTTAGGGGCAAAGCTAAACTATGCCAACTCAGCCGCTTGTTGGGTAGCCTTCACGGCCAAATCGCCAAGTCACGGGTTCGAAGCGCAAAGAGGTGAGGAGTTGAAGGCCTCATTCTGGCGCCCGGGTCGTGGTTTTCGTGGTTATATAATTCAATTTCGGATTTGATGGCCAATCATGGTTTATCACTACTGGTTAACAGTAATGATTGATAACCAATGGTTTGTGTAGTGGTTGTTGACAATAATAGGGGATAAATCACCAACAATAGAAAGGGATACAAACTGACAGCCACATGTTTTGAGAAGAACTGAGGGTTTTCCAAACTGCCTGGAAGAATTGCTGTAGCTGAAGCCACTGAAGACCAGGCAATGCCAAATATCACCCCAAATGTGTGGTGGTTCACATCAATGATCTTCCCACATCACTATTGAACTATTGAGCTACGTTTTCACTCTTGATCGTCAGACTCAGCAAATTACAAAATCATCGGTCATATGAGGTCTAAACCTTTGGATTCATCTTTTGCGCACTCCGGTGATCAAAATTTTGAATGCAAGTGATGCAGTCAATGCGAAGCTATGTTCCCAATCACAGCAACATAGCGCCAAACGACCATCATTGGGCACCGATAGCCATTCAATGTAGCAAAGTCGCGTGGTTTCACACCAAAATTCACTGATGCAGGACTTGATTGTGGTCGGCAAACATGCCTCATTATAATGATGATGTACCCTTTTGTGGACTGACGCTTAAACCCCATGAACAGGCTATTCTATTCTTTTGGTCTATCAGCAAGGGTGCCAGTTGACAGCTACCAACTGTGTTTCTCAACAACTAATGAGTGAAGTGCCTTCCTGGAGCCTGATGAGTTCCAGTCCTTCCATAGATAGGTATGTTTCAGCCCAACATTGTCAATTCTTGGAATTGATTTTATCATTATTGACGTAACATCATTGACTAAAGGCTTCACTTACTAGCAGTGGCGTCGGGGCCAAACAGTTTTCAGTTTTCGCCGTTATGAACCAGCGTCAACAATCATCTGTTATTCTTTAGCAATCAATTACATTTCGTTCACCAATCGTGATCCATCAAGCAAAACCATCATCGACCCATCAAATAAGTATAGTCCTTGTCATCGGCAATGATTAAACATAACTTACCGGTATTCACTACGAACCATCATTAAGCAACAAGCATGAGCGACTGTCAACCATCATTGACGATTGTTTCCCTATCAATTGGTTGTCAATTATCAAACATTACTAACCATGTTGACGACCAGATTTCACCAAAACTACTGGTTCTTATTCTAAGTTGCTATACCTCCTAATTGTTTACCATCATCAAACCATCATTCACAATCAGTCCAATCACACATCATTAACAATCAGTCCACCATCATGAAACCATGAATTACCCATCATTTAGCATCAGCTTACCCATGAAACATCTATCAGATACGATCACAACCATCACAAACTATCATTCATCATCCGTTGGCCATCATTGTACCATCAGTTGACCATCAGTCAGCCGTTTCTTGTCCCATAATGAACCATCAGTCGACCATCATTGTACCATCAGTTCACCATCAGTTAACCACCATTGTGGTTTCAATTCATTTATTCCCTCACTTACCAGCATGTGTTCTTCATCCATGGGACAATCTTCTCGCCCGAGTTCCACAGGTCTCCATGCCTGGAATTCTGATGAAGCACGGCCAAGAGTTCAGGATGCGATATTCACAGTTGATAGTTGGCAATGATGATAAGTAGATACTTAGGTGTTTCTCAAGAAAGGGATACCTGGGTACGCCAAATCCTGCAACATTTATCATTTGCATTAATAAACCAACCAATTTTTGGCTTCCCCAAAAATTGAGACACATCCATTTAGAAGGAAACACATTATGAATGAATACAAAGATCATTTATATATAGTTTATCACTACCTATCCACAAAATGACGCGAAATAATCATCAAATCATCACACAACTTTTCAGTAGAGGTTCGTCAAAACGGGTGACTATGGCTCATTCTGAGGGATGTATAATTATACATGGCTCAAAGTGATTGAATATATGGGAGAATGCCTCCCCCAAATATGCCAAAATTTCCTGGGCACAACTGGTACAATATATGTAACATGCAACCATGCATATACAAATACATGCACATGCAAAAAAAGTCCGCGTTCTACTAGCGCAGAAAAAGTCTAGCGAGATGAGATGGGCATCATACCGAATTGGTGCCATCTGGTACCTGTTCTTCGATCATTCTCTGGATGTGAGCAAACTTGGGCACTGAAATGTTGTCTGACCTCAGTCAGGGGTTCATTGCTGCCCTTCTCCTCAATATCACCCGTCCCTGCAAAACGAAGGCTTTTGCGGGTTCAAAATGAAACATACTTTTACCTAATGTGACAGCTATTCGTAGCCACTATCATTCGCCTGATAGACCACAAGCCAAGCTGGTTGATCAATACCGATCATTGAATCACGATTGATGATGGCTAATGATGATGATTAAGTGCTAATCATCCGCTATTCATTCACCTTAACCAACGCTGAACCATTATCAATTCACATCCACAAACATTATGATTAGCCATTGTCACCACTATCAACCACTACTAATACCTAGGAGGTATCATTAGTCAACCACCATTCAAATATCATTAATCAACTACTATTCAAATCAATCAACTACTATTATTCAGCAACGTTAATATGACTAATCAATGATGCTGAACCATCAACGTTCACCAACGTAAAACACTATTGTCAACCAGTGACCAAACAACTATCTACTATCAGTCAACCAATAGCCAATCGCTGACCAACAACCAACCCACCAATGAGCAACCAACATCAACTAATCATTAACCACTATTCTTGACGACTGTTAACCATCAACTAACCATCACCAGTAATCAACCGACATCCGCTAACCACTGGTTGGTTCTCAGCAACCTTGAAATCTCACTTTGAGTTATAAAGTCACAAGGTTGCTGAGAACCATTCCCAAAAAATACAAAAAGTGAAATTTACAATGAGGCCTTGTTAGAAATCTCAGCATTACCAACCCACAAAACACCAAACAAACCGAGCTTGGCCTTGCTGGGAACAGGTTGAACAGCCATGATTCACCACCGAATTCTTCACCGATCAGCTGCTGGGTCCCCAACATCTAGGCGCAGCTCGCCACCCTGCCATCGCACCAAGCCCTTGAAGGGCTGCCCCTGGGCTGCGGCAACCGCTGTGGGGAGCCCCTGACCCACCAAAACATGGGAGAACTGGTGGTTTTGCCAATGAAAATCGTGGAAAACCCATGGTTAGTAATCAATTTTTGTGCAAATATCCTGGCATACCCTCACGCACTGTTGACTGAACTCAAACTGGTGATGAATTGGCGATGAACTGGTGAACAAAACATCTTTTCTCCCTACAATTGGACGTCGTAAAAGCATGTAAAAGCAACTATGGTTAGTCTATTGGTAAGAATGGCAGGTAATTAACCATAGGATTCAACCAGGGTTAGTATGTCATCAGCGGTAACCCAAGGCAAGAGAATCACATTGGAATGTACCCCTTTGATGCGCGATCTGGCTATCCGCAGATAGGTGCCCCAACCACCCACAGCCCTCTCAACGTATCATTAGCCTTCCATGAACGATCCTTATTAGCTATGCTTGTTGCTCATGGTCTACCAGTAGTCTCTACCAACAACAGGTGTTGCTCAAAGTCTGGATGATTAATCCATCCATCATGGCTATTAGCAATCATTGGCCACTATTATCCAACAGTAATGAATCAAAATCAAATACGCTAAAGCCATCAGTGACATCACCATCAGCCACCATTCAACGCGAATCAACGCTTTTTACCATCAAAAACCACAGCTTTTGCTGTTTCCTTCGCTGTTGTGACGAAGCTCCACCCTGGACGCCCTCAGCATCCCGACATCATCGGGAATGTCACGTCGGTGGCCGCACACAAAGACCATCAACTCGGGTTCCAACTTGCTGTCCTAGAAATCTGAGGCCATGGTCAAATTAGCATCCCAGGTTGCTGATCCCACCAGAGATGGTGAAGTTGCGTCCTTGTTATGTAGTGATTGATTGCAACCATGATTGCAAGAAACTTGTTTTAAGAGGGAAAATATCAATGCTTGGAGCTCAACATTTATGGACATACTGATATGATTGGCAGGGCTTTAAATAGTAAACATGGGGGATCTACAGCTATAGCACCAATCCAACAACACGTCTTGGATCGCAGGGAAAGATTGGACACAAAACATGACTGAGACATGCTAAAGAGTACAAGCGAGTAATTACAATTTTTTTGCGACCATGAAGCACTAAGCAACAATCAAGACCATCTTCCTCACAAGCGACGCACCTTGTTTGAATGGCAAACCTATTCACACTGGGTCCCTTGAGGGAACAAGCTTGGACAAACTTGTCAAATCCTGGGTCATGGACCACGCGAGCTAACCAATTTCGGGGTTGCGATGACATGATCCACACCTTATTTCTTCTTTCCCACCTACCATCACCCACCTACAACAACACGAATCAAGTGGCCAATCGCCATGTCCCGTTCACTCGCGCCAAAAAACCACCCCTGAACTTTGCCTCGAGGATGATGGGAGTGACATAGATGTAGATGCCAACCTGGGTGCACCACTGGCATGCTCCCTGGGTGGAATGCTGGGGATGATGGGCTACTTCACAGGCTCGAAACACAGGATGTGGTAAACTATCACCACCACTGTTGGTATGATTATATGTGGATATGCGCGATCATGTACATCTGCTTGCGTGCTTGTTTGTCTGTTCGTTTGGCTTTTTTGGATGTGTGTTTGTATGCCACCATTTTGCCATGTGAGCTGCAATGATGGCCACGATGATCTGTCCAAACTCACATCAAGCATGTGGTGTTCATTGTCCAGTTTGACTTTACGTCATAAAGCAGGAAAGGCGTTCAACCATTTGTTCGTAGCGTCTTTCGTTACTAGACTATTGTGATGTAACTGCATGATTTTGGCCACTGATGGTCACAATGATCACAGCCCTCACAATCACTCCTGCATAATTCCCAATGATATTCACCCAACTATGACAGGTGCCATAATTCTAGACACCCCGCCATAAAAGGACCTTTACCCACCACCATGCCTAGTCATGATGGTCAGTCGGAAACACGAACCAGAGTTATCAACAACAAGTGTATGTATGTATATATATATATATATATATATATATATATATATATATATATATATATATATATATATATATATATATATATATATATATATATATATATATATATATATATATATCATCACGCAACCACAACTAATCTTTCCAATTATATATTCCGATCATTCCAATCATTCCTACCTATATTCACCAATATTCATTACCAGTAGTACCATTAGTGTAACCAATGTAACCAGCATCATTTCTATGGATCATCATTCTCCCATGGCTGCTGGGCTACCCCACCGGAACTTTCACCTGTATATCCTGGCACGCGACACGTGCCATCCAGGCGGGTTGGATGACCTTCGTGACTCGTGGTGAAATGGTGGTCAATGGATGTCAATGGTGGCTGAACGGTGGTTTAGTGGTGGTTGCTTATGGTTAGTATCAGCTATGGATCCATAATGGATAGAATTGGCATGGATGACCAGTATCTATAATGATGCATACGGATGATGAATGTGGTGTAAAAAATCATAATTGATATGATGCCAACCAGTATCTATCATTGCATTGTTGACCATTATTGCGAGTGGCTATTACCATCCTTAATCCACTAGTGAAAAGACAGCCGAAAAACAACAAGAAAAAACATAGCATCCCCGAGAAATGAACACGATCTTGGAGTCTTGGGCGCTCAGAGGTCAGTTGATAGACATCCCAGCCTCGCTCACGTTCCGCTCCTGGCAGCCGTTACGCAACAGGAACAGACCGTCCATGCTACACAAACGGCTTCACCAGGACAATTCATGCGGTCACCATACAGATTAGCAAATCTGAAGTAGATGGCTGCTTCACCACAAGGCGTTGGGATCACACTCTTTGCAACGGAAGTAGCACTGTAGCACCATCAACCCAAACTTCTTTCCCCTTCCTCATCTTTTCTCCAGCTAATGGCGTGCATCTTGTGCCACAATTCCCTTTGGAAAGCTGGCTGGCTGTGAAACTCTAAAGCGCAGCTCTTGGCTCCTGGCTTTGGCCACCTCAATGGTGAGGTACAGCCCTCTGCAGTGAAGAAAGCCACATCAAAAGCTGAGAATCATAGTGCCCACTTAGGTGCCCGGAGTTGGAGTTTGCATCTGATCATGGCCATGAGTGACAGACAGGGAAGACAGAACTATTTCTAAGCAGGCGGGTAGCAGGGAAGTTGGGCCAATGATGGTACAACCCCTACGTAACAGGCCTGGTCAAAACAAATGTTGCGATTCTCACCAGCCATCTTCACCTCTAAACTGCGGAATCCATCCTACAATCAAGAAAATGATGGGACAATATATGTTTATTTGGGCTGATACCTGCATCCCATCCTACAAATCTTTGTCATTTTCCATACCGTGAAACGATCATCAGCCGCCCTGAGCCAATGGGCTGTCTAAGATCAAACGACTGCCATCAACACGGAGCATCGTGGCAATTTGAGCATAGTCGCCGTTGCACTCCCGGTACAGCTGCCGGTGAACCTTCTCTTTGATGACCAGCTCCAGCGAGGTTTTGCTCTCGCCATCATACGCTGAGACGTTCAGCGTTCGGCCGTCCGTAGACATCTCCAGCAAATAGTAAGTTTCACCAATGCGAAGGCCTTCTTTCAGCACAAAGCGGCGATCTTCCTCTTGAGCCACTGAAGTGGATGTACCACCCTTCACAGGTGACTGGACACTTGAAGGCACACCAGATGCAGGATCACCAACGCCACCTGTCTCCGACGCGATCTGCATGAGCACGCTAGGTGCACTGCCACCTCTGGACATGCGAGTGATCACTGGATAAGCACAACAATTCTTCAAGTGCCGTCCGCTCTTCTGATAATGTTCCTCCCACTTCTTATGACTGTACACTGGCTGCACTTTCTGAATGGACCGCAAGAGCCGAGCATTGTCTTTGGTGATCCTCACCATCTCCATCTTCCGGCCAGATCTGTTCAAGGACGGCGGAGCGGCCTCCTTCTTCTCCACAACGTAAGGATTTGGCTTCCGCATTGCCTCCGACATCCTCTTGAGGAGAACTCTGTTTTGCCTATCGATCTCCATGTAGCGATCTTCCAGCAAGCGCTCCTTCTTCAGATTGCTGCGGAAGTGATCCATCTTCATGGTGGAGGGTGCTGACATGTCGGTCGCAGGCTTCACTTGTTTGATTCTCGCACGGTGAGACTCATGGGCTTTTCGCCACTCTTTCTCCGCGCAGCTTTTGCTGCTGAAGACCAAACTGCCGACCCTGCCACGGTCTGCCATCACGAAAACGGCCCCGTGGCGAGGCCCGACCTTCCGCTTGGGCCGAAATGGAACAGGAGAGATCAGCTGGTGGCACCCATATCTTATATATGTAAACCACCACATAAACACAAGCATATATATGTATATATAGATATAGTATATAGATATAACCAGCCTGGAGTAGGTAGAATTTCCCCCATGTCCAACATCTCACGTAACTTACCTCTTGGGGATGGTCCAATGTTGTATTCTGTCTGCTCCAGGACAGTTGTATAACATATATATCATCTACATATGATGCACATGGAGATGTGATGCGTATGTGCACACAGCCACATGCTAATAAGGCATCTCTGAAGCACTGGCTCCTCTTCCCTGGCTCGGAAGTCCAACTTTTGCTGCAGCAAGGGACGAGCGCTGAGTTCAAAGGAAGCCTCGAGCTGGGGAACGTCTGCCAGAGGACAGTGCGTGGTGTCTGGATCCAAACAAAAAGTGGTATCCGAACAGCATCTGGAACCAACTCTCTGCCCAACAGCTAACGGCTCTGATGACTTTTTGGGCTCATTTTGTTGCTGTGATTGCTTGCCCCGCTTTCGCCTGTGCACAAAAACCTATGTTCACTCGCCCAGTCGACATTTTAGCAGAGATGGCACTGGATGGGAAAATCAATGAAAAGCCTAGTTTTCACCATCATTCATGTGGGATCATGTGGTGGTTTCTCAAAATTTAGGTGTATTCCCCAGTGATTGTCCAGTTTCTCAACCTTTCATGATACGAACCCATCCATTTTGGGGGGCTCCTATAACTTCAGAAACCACCATGAAATGGTCTATTCTCCCCCATTCTGAACCACTATAATCCCACATAAAATCATATAAATAACTATAATCCCACAGAAAACCAAGTTTATCCCATGTAAAACCCATATAAAACCCATATACATCACCCACTTCTACCCCATCACCGGCTTCATCATCTGACCTTTCCATTTCGCCACCTGGAGCTCTCGAGGAGGCACCAAGATTTCCAACTCCGCCAGGCCCTGTGGAGCCGGCGCCGCCCCACCAAGGCCCCGATGCAACGCATTGCAACACCAACAGATACCCAACGAGTAGGATTGGGTTGTCCTAGCTCTAAGCCTGACCAGCTGCTTAGGATATGATTGGTCAGGGCCAACTATGAAACTAAGCACTCAACCAATCATATCCAATGATCCCAAGTATCGAGGAACATGTGAATGTTTATAAGCACCGAAAAGTTCTCATGAGGACATCTTGTACACGTGGAGCTAAGAATAATTCACCAGCATCAACAAGATGAAAATGAATATTCTTCGCACGTGAAGCCTTGTGATTGTCTGGGGATTAGCAACTTTGGCGGAATCAACTTTGCAAAAACTCGGGATATTTTTGATGTTACCTCTGCAAAGCACCCATGTGTATACCAGGAACCATAAATTATATTGTGGTGAACCCCTAAACCATCCAAACTGTGATCAGTTTTCAGAAATAAACTCCAACCATAACTTGGGGGGGTCCCCTATCGCTCGAGAGCTCATAAAGCAGGAAAATATCACGTAATGTTCAACTCGGAGGCTGCGAGACATTTGTCTCACAAAAATAGAGCTGAACCAAGTTCAACTGCCCGCCACTGAGCAATGGCCAAATCAAGTTGAGAACCACTGCTCACGAATCATGGCTTGGTGGTTCATGGTTGTTGCCCCTTGTCTTATCCCACATGAAAATTACCATGTCCAATGGGCGAATCATCTGATCCAATACGCGGCTATGTGGATCTATGTGCTACGTCTGATTTCAAGACTATGGAGGGAGCTACCTACATACCGTAGTCAACCATCCTCGAGGCACAGCATAGATACATTCATATCATTGGTATTTCACTATGGCACACTATCGTAATCGAATCTACAACTGATGATAAAGCTGACATGTACGGATGGTTATGACTGGGCTACAACCCCCATCACCATGTCACCATGGTTGCTAACCGCTTATGACCTCAAGTATACTTAAGTACTTAAGTATGGTTATAACTGGATTACAACTTCAATACCCGAGGTTGATTATCACTAAGTGGACGTCCTTCAAGTAGATCCGCGCTGCCGCCAATCGAACAACAACATCCACAGTTGCGTGGTTGGGGAAAGAAAATTCATGAAAATTCTTTATCCAAAGTTTGTGGTGACATCATCGTCAAAAATGATTCGTCTTTGGGAGAACATTTTGCTATGGCTATGATTGGCTATGGTAAATAGAAAACATGATTCCTATCTCCAGCCCAATCTGGCAGTGGTGCTAGAGAATGTTCAAGTATGAATGACAAATCGCACTTGCAATGACTGTGCTACGGCAAGCGAGCTTAAATCACAATGTCAATTCTATTGTAGTATGTCACCTCCATTGCCAAAGGTACTTGCACCAATGGCAAAACCGCAGATGGCGATGGTATGGACGCAACCTTGAATGTGGTGTTTTGTAAAAAAATCCATTGGGGGTTCAACGCCTCCAACTTGAATGGGCACATACCAATGGTGTTTCGTTGAACAAATCCATTGGAGGTTCCTTCTCGGTGTGCCACAGGCCTCACTCTCCTTGGTCTCTCCCAAGCGGATTCCATCCTCAGTTCTTGGTGGCTTAACCGCTGGACCCCTCGAACTTTGTCAAATGAATGGTACTTCAATGGGTACTAATAGTAGGAACTTATATGGTGGTTTTCTCAAAATAGGGGGCCCAAAAAATGGTTGGTTTATTACTATAAATGACTTTTGATGGATGATTTTGGGGGTCCCCTATTTTGAGAAACACCCATATAAATGAATGGTATTTAATTCTTGATTGGCACTTGAACAATGGGTCATAGTTGGAATGGATACTAATGGGGAAGAATAGGGGGTTCAATTGCAACTGTAAACCGTAGCACCAACTTCAATACACCTAGTAAACCATTGAGTATTCGTAATCAAAGCCAAATTGTTATCTACCAAACATGAGTGTTTCTTAATCTTACAAAACATGAACCAATACAAATTTTGATAGATGATAAATTATTGGCCTCATCATATACATTCATAAATCATGATCGGTTCGAGATTTTACAAACAATTCCCCAATCAATCTGCAATACTGATTCGTGTTTGGTGGTTTCAATCCTTGTGAAAAACATGAGCAAGTCAACCAACCAATTGTTAATGATCACTAGGGAAAATGAAACATGTCAATCAAACATAATCAAACCACCAACCAAATTACCTATTCTTATCCATTATTGTTGCCTCTGATCCCCCATTATTAACCATTAATAGCCATTGTAAAACACCACTGATGATTCTTCACCAATTGCAAAAACCTCACCAACGATGCCAACCGCTCGTGGTTGGAAGTGCCCCAGTGACCCACTGGTTTAATGCGACTAGCAAGGCCACCTGGCCATAGGCTTTGCACACCCCTTATTGACCATTAGCCAGGTGAAAACAATGGATACTTGGTGGTCAATTGTGGTGTATTGTGACACTACCGGTCATCGTAGACATGAAGAGGGGTCATTTTCCAGAAACGACATGTCCAAAACAATGGATTTCCCACTAACAAATGGTACTCAATTCAAAATCACTATTCACCAGCTCCAACCATCATGAACCATCTGCCATTGCCATGGAACTTAGCAGTACCAAATACCATTACCAATAAATTCATGAGTAGCAATCACCACTGGCCATTATAGACCATTGTTAGTAACCATTGAAAACTGGTTTGATGGTTCACCACCAATGGTTGGTCAGTACAATTAGTCATTTCCGTTCACGAACAATCGCTGACCAACCATTGTGATAACGGCTTACTAAAAGTGAGACATCATTAAGCAACTGCTAACCACCATCAACCTTCTCACCACAACCAGGAAATTACTGTATCAAGCATTGCCAAACGTAACGATAATGCCAACCGCCTTTAGTCATATCAAAAAATAACAACCATCAATTACTATTCATGGTGAGTATTGTAGCCAGCTGATTCACCATCTAGTCATCATCATTCAACAGCTACTCACATAATTTCCCATGGTTATTAATCACTCTAATCTCAGATTGACCATTATCAAATCATGGATTAACCAACCTGAGGTTAATCATCCTTATTTACCAATAAGGGACCACTATTGACCACGCTCATTGCCCATTCACAAACATCACTACGCATTAAATAACCATCATTATTCACCATTCTCAACCATCATTAACCATCACCTAACCATCATCTAACCATCATCTAACCATCACCCAACCATCATCTAACCATCATCTAACCATCATCTAACCATCATCTAATCATTATTGACCACGGCTATCAGCCATTCTAATCTCAAACAAAACATTCTCAACCATCATCGACCCATGCTTCAGCCACCAGCTCCGCCCTGAGGTCTCAACAGCCAGGGCTTCAACTCGTCCAACGGCAACAGAACAACAGGACGTTGCCTCGGCACCATGGTGATGGTTGGTCATAGTAGTACGGTTATAGTAGACTATTCATTAGTGTGGTCATTAAATAATTAACTCATTGATTATGACTATTCTATGACATGGTTATGATTCTGTTGGTTCTTATCATGAGATGGATACAATAATAATGGTTAGTGTCTAGACTTGATATGATGATGAATATTATTGTTTCCTATAGTAATCTTAGTACGGTTTTTGATTAGCTGATGATGGCTAATGATGGCGATGGTTAATTCAGGGATAATGATGCTTAGCAATGGTCGATAATTTAGTAAATGTAGTAAAACGGCATTGCTGATGATTGTTGCTGATGGCTAATCATGGGCTACTAATGGTTCATCATGGTGAACAACTGTGGAAGCAAACGCGCTGCAACACGTCCAACTCGTCTTTGCCGGGCAGTTGGCGGCGTGATCATGCAGGTGGTGCTCGGGCGGCCTTTCAAGGATTCTTAGCTTCACTTCCGAAGGCACCTGCGGGTATCCAGGGTTTGATCTGGCGGGGTTTCGCGCTGTTGTTTAGAATGAAATGGATTGATGTTAATGTTTTTGAATGACCTGCGTCCCCAAAACCATAGGATCAATCTCTGCTGGAAACTTGTGAATGCACAGCGTGCGCTATAGGATTTTAAACTTTCAGCGGGACGGGAATGCAACACGGGCAAACGGTCAGGTTGCTTTAAAGGCAATGGGGGACATGTCAAGCCCAATGTTTGTTAGCTCAAACGCCACTGTTGATGACAGGGCGTCAAAGTCTTGCCGTTGGCCAGCGTGCCATGCGTTACATTCGCACCACTTTGCTTTGGGGGCCCAGAAGCTGTCGATGAAAAATTGCTTTCGCCCCATGGTCTGCGCCTTCCTTTCGTCCGGGTCCCAGTGCAACTGCAAGATGTTGGGCCGCCCTGAGTGGGGCAAGTCAAAGCTGTTGGCCTTGCCGATCACAGCCCCTCAAACCACAACCATTCAATGGTACGTCAATCCCCGTGTTCAAGCTGGCCGCGCTGCAGGACCCCAGCCCAACACGTTGCTTGCAGCTTGGTTGCCGAAAATCTTTCTGGCCAGCTCTTGCTCAAACTGAGCATGTGGACGCAGCATGCGCAGGAGGATCATGGCGTCTCTGTTCCTCATGCCCACGACATGCTCTAAAGCTTTAACGGAAGCAACTCGTCGGTGAGCCATCTTTCATGTGACTCATCAATCACCTCAAGACATCTAAAGACCATCAGGATCAGAATGGCAAGCCAAATGATTCACCACATTTCACCACCCTAAGTGTGGTTCTCACGCGAAATCACAAGAATCGGATCAAAAATGGTTACCACTTTTTCAAATGTAAATTAAAATAATAAACAACATAGATACATATGTCAATAAAAATTCAGGGACGTCGCTGAAAGCACCGAGGATCTCTTCCCACCACCCCGCTTCAAAAAACGTGGAAGCGGGGCAGGCAGTTCGCTCGCCATAGGTCAATGTCCCAAACGGGACAAAGAAATCAGACCTCTTGAGGTCTGCCGTCGTCTGTCCTCAGATCTGTGGATGGTGACCCCACCGCAGCTGAACATCCACCGTCACCGGATCTTCCGGGAAGAATACAACAGGTCCCAGTTAGAGTGCAGCGCGCGGATCACTTTATACTTGGTGTTGACGATGATCGCCCCCACGTTAAAGCCTCAATCGCAGGGCTTCCAAAGTCAGCCAAAACAGTTGATTGAGGCCATTAACAATTGACCAATGAGAACAGCCAGGCAACTGCGAAGGAGCTGGCGAAGCGATTGTGCTTTCTCCATCGCTCCATTGTCTCCGCTAAAGCGGAGGCTCAAGAAGACCTTGCAATGGAGGATGAGCAAAGAAAGGGATTTTCAGCACCAAAAAAAGGAAATTATGAGATTTTTCATGCAACGCAGGCACCAGCACTCTGCCAAGTGGCCGTGCAGAACGGCTTCTGCTTCTGGTTCTTCTTCTGCGGCCTCTTCCGCTTCTGCGGCCCAGGCTTGCCATGCCCAGGCTTGCCATGCCGCGCTCCAAGGGACAGCACCACCAATGC
>VSDK01016163.1:318807-330873 GCA_009767595.1 Symbiodinium kawagutii
AATGCCGAGAATTTGATGCAACCCAGGGGTATGTCTTTCGTACACTGAAGATGACGGTTTTGCCAGGCTCTCCAATCTGCAGAATGAAGCGTGTGGTTGGTGTCGTGAAGCATTCCTTAACCATGAATGAATGCCAACCCCGGGGATGAATGAATTCTTCAGGTTTCTGAATTGGGGAGGTGTACCACCTTAATTCGAAAACCGAAGCTTTTGGGATACCCTCTTAATCAATCAGGGGTTTAGCTTCAACCTGGGTTGGCATTATCATGAATCGACCGTTAACATCGTTAACCGAACCATTGACTAGCCTATCTTCCCCCCAATTTGCTATCGCATGCACCAGGGGCGGTGCCCGCAACATCAACCATTGACTGACCTTTCATCAACCATTTGATGAACTGCCAATCCCGGGGGCCGCTCATGGCCTCCCTCCACCGTATTAACGGGCCAGAACGGGATACCCCTGGCTCCTGGCCTCGCTCCCTCCCAACCCCCAGCCAGCAACCTTACTTGGTGATTCACTCAGCCGTAGCACTTACTGGGAAAAAAATGGCAGAGCTGAAGTAGTTGCTCGCACAAGCTCAACACGCTCTGGTGCTTGTGGATAGCATGGCTGCCATCATTAATCGTTGGAGTTAAGCAATCATGGTAGTCATTTATTGGTTGCTTGTGGATCATTACTAATTAATAGTAACGTAATCATTGATCATTGGAGTTCAACACCAATCATTATCAACAATCACAATCACTAATCATGAATTTATCATAATCATAAATCATAATCTCTGTTGATGAACCGCACTAATAATGCTGATGAGTTATCATCCATTAGCCATCCATTAATCTTAATCATTATCCATATAACCATCCATTAACCATTCATTAATCTTAATCATTAAGCACTAATAACCCATATAACCATCCATTAATCATTAAGCACTAATAACCCCCGCACAAATTCACCAAGCAATGCTTGGTTGGTCGCTACCTGCCGCTCCAGCAAGGTTGGAGGACCTGGCGCGCTGATGCGGCTCCCCCGCCGGCGTTGAGGCAATGAGGCGTGGCGGGGGATGGGAATGTCGTTGACACTGAACTAATGGACGACGATGAATTAATGATGGTTAACTAACGAGGCGAATCAATGATGATCAAGCACTTGACGGATAGTTAATGGAGGATGATTATGGTGAATAGATGATAAATGGTTGGTTGATCGGTGATAAATCAACAATGAGGTCAACTCATGATGTTTTTTCACGATGAATAACCACATAACTAACGGATGGTTCATGAATGATGGCTATTGGATGGTTCATTAGTCTGTTACCGGATTAAAAACTGCTGGTTGAGTGACTAACTGACGGTTCATTGATTAAGAACTGATGATTAATAATTGTCCATCAATATTTTGATTGATAATGATTGATTGATGGTTAAATTGTTCATCAGTGACTTAGCTGATATAGAATCAGTGTAGATTGATGAATTTTACTGGATGATCGTAGTATGACTGGATCAGAAGGGTTCAGAAAGGTTTACAGCGATATATACATATATATATATATATTAAACACCATGCATACTTAAAAAGGATTTCAAAACTGTAGGTCATAATGTGCCTGTTCACATTCCCAGTAGTTGAGTAGTGAGTTGTGGCCAATGATGATCATTTGATACTGGTCATTCAAAGATCATCATTATTTTCGTTGAGCAACCTAACATCACTATCATCACGCATACTTAAGCTCAACAAATTGGGTATGATCTGTCATTACAATCCACATGATCGGTCGGGAAACATGGTCAACCACTGAATGAGAATCGCTACTTCTATCAGAGATGAACTGCCGATTTATCGTGGTAAAGTAATTGTACAGGATTCTATGCCCAATAGCGGTGGTGCCACTAGCCGTTAATGACGAGTAATTAAATGATGATGATTGATCATGGCTAGTCGCAATTGAACCTGCTCACTTGCAAATACATAGCGCTTCAGGATTGGTAGCATTGTGGTGATGGTTGATGATGAGTTCCGTCGTGGTTTATGCCTGGTGACAATGACTGCTGATCACTAATATAGTTTTGCTACTTGATCATGAATATACATTTGACACTGGGGGAAATAAGGGTTGGTTGATGTCTGCACTCTTGGAAATCAACCGACTAGCTTATCGTGTGTTTGTGGATGGTCACTGGCAGATTTCTTACAAACACATCCGGTGAAAGAAGATTCCTGGCTGACGCGAATCCAACAGCTGCGGTTTCAAGACTGCTCAAAGACTCTTGCAGTCATGAATACCTGACAACAAAGACTTGGTAGATCCCTAGTGGTGGTGACTGAACCAATGTTTAGCAAGTTACTTAAGACGGGTTGATGGTATCTCGGGAAGTTACTAGTGGTTGACGCTAATGGCCACCAACTGCTGACCATGCTACGACTAATCGATGACAAGTACAACTGTCAGTCATGGATTCATAATGCTTATTGATAATGGTTGAACAGCAAAATGTTGATCATGGCTACTGATAATGGTTGATATTGGTTAGGGATGGTTAGGGACAATGGTTGGCATAACAACATGGAATCAGCTAAAAAGAAGGGAGAATCTCCTGTTGATGGCAGGCCTTGACACCTCAGGGCCACCGGCCCCAGGCATGGCGAGCTTTTCGGGTGGCCAGTCGGGGGTGAACGAGCCAACCACAACAATTCGTAGAAACATTTCCCTCCTGGTGACGTGGATGGCCTTTTTTTGTCTGCCAGAAACGGAATGGCGGTATACGGCGGTCATGAAAAATCATGACCACCCCGACCAACTACAGTCATGAACGACGGTCAGTAGCAGTTGGGATTTAGAGCAGCTTCTCTGCTAATGACGACGAGCCAACAGCTTTTCTGCTCATGTGGAGGTTTGTCTCCTGACTGTTCGTGTTGGATACTCAAGCTGGGGGAGTAGTTGATTCTTGGTGGTTGACACCCAAGCTCGAGCTTGTCACGTTCTGTGGGTGTTTTGGAAATTTGGATTTCCATGGCTTGGAACTCATGTGCGTGAATAGGCGCATGGATTCTGTGAGAAAACATTGGAACAACCAAAAATGTCTGGAGGATTGATATGAGATATGGGTTTGAAGTGGATACAACCATGCCAGGGTCTGCCAAGTTGTTACGATATTTGGATTTATGACTCATACATGATAGACAACAACATTTCCGCACACTGCTTGTTGTGATCGGAAAATGTTCAATAGCTCCAGAACTCTGGCTGGACTGCTCTGTGCTAAAGTCATCAGTGGACAGAAATCTACCTCACTCTCTGTTGGAGCGCTGGTAGTGCTTCTAGACAAGTGAGCCTGCAAATCTTGGAAAGACCGTTGAAGCTTGAAGACATCACTGAATCTGGGAAGTGGCTTCCAATATGTTCCAACATAGACTAGCAAAAATCTGTGACTTTTCTGTGAAAGTTCGCTGATACCCTGGTTCTCCCCCAAGAGTTCGATTGAAATTCACGATTTCTTCAATTCACCGCAGCTGATAGCTGTAATTGCTTCAGTTGATTCATGGCACCGCCAACCACTGTGGATTTATTCCAACGTTGTTCCAAGATTGCCGCCCTGAAAAAATGCATCGCAACCCATTGGATTCCCGGGAGTTGGAGGCAGATGTCATCCGAGCCCTGGCTCGTTGGCGCACCAGGGTACTAGTTGTGGTAGCCATCCTGGAGTAGATATCAGCTGACCATGCCCAACAGGTAGCTGATAACTTGGGGGAGATTCAGCATCTACTCCAGGATGATGATACTTTCACAGATTTTAAACCAACTTCTAACCACAGGTACGACAGTACCAGTCTGTATAGCAACATCCACCAGTTCCAAATGATTTTTCCTGCGTAGCGATGATCTCAAAGCTACTGTATCAATTTCTTAGCCTATGCGGTTCGTATTCATGGCATGTCAACCATTTCAGATTGCAACAGAAGCACTATTCACAAGTCGTGGTCTCTGAATGTTTCTGATGTTTCATGCTTCCCTGGTTAATATTTGACCAATCATACGACCATGGTTAGGCGACAACAGGGGCTCAAACGAACAAAAATCACACACACACACACAAACTGGGTCATCCAGCTCTATCGTTTCATGATAAGAAAAATCGGCGTTTATTGTAGATTCGGCAGTGGGTATTGATTGGATCCCCCACTACAGAGCAGTGGAGCAGAAGCAATGACGCTGCATCAATGGATATGGATACTGGCCACGACTACTTTTAACTATCTGGCCATCACGTTTTTGCCATGAAGAAGCCGATGAGTTGCCAACTCATTTACAGCTGTCGAATTTGACTTGTCCGGGGATCTCACGGAAAAAAACTGTTGTCTAAGCTTCGGTTCATGGCACTTCTTTGTTTTCCCCACTGGCTGGTGCGAACTGCGCCCTCAGTGGTGGATCACAGTTCAAACATGTCTATGGCAGCGATGTTTGATTGCCAGAAAGGAATCATGATTGGCCTTTATCAACCATTCTTGAACATGATTCAGCGTGATTGACCAAGCATAAAGAGTCGCCATCAGCACTTAGCGTCATCAGTAAGACATCTGCCATCCTTTTCGGCATGGTGCAGCAATGCCGCCCTGCTGCACAGGATCCCTGGCTGGAAAAGGCTGTGGCAGCGTGCCCGTTGCAGGGCACTACTGTAGCTGTGTCAAAATTGGACACCCAGGAAGATCCCACACTTTTGCTGTCAATCACAACCATGCTCAATCGTTTGTTGCACTCTTCAATCATGGTAAATATACTGTTCGATCATGGCTGGTAAATAGTCGTCTCATGGTTGTAGTATATTGCAATCCGAGTAATTGGTGATTTCAGTGTGTGACTCCAAACGATGTATACGATGCTAAGTCTATTTACAAACATCACTCCCCGGGATACGAAAAACAATTTTTCTAGAAGCCTATGATATCAATCGAATAAGCATAGATAAAGGAAAAATCATGCGTATATGCAAATAACATTCATAAATCAATTAATTAATGAATGGAGAAACATAAACAAACACACCAATACATCAATAAAAAACATCTACAAAAAACAATCAAACTAATAAAGGAGTTTTTTTTTACATAAATGGATACATAAATAAACAAACCACTACATAAATAAATACAGTAAGCACATAAATACATAAACAAATACATACAAAAACAAGCCAATAATATTCATATGTAAATACATGCATATATACATGTATAAACTTCTTAGGCATTCAACGACAAGACCTGGATGATAGAACATCATCCGCCTGCTGTCCACATATGAAGCATGCATATGAGGCAAGGTATGGAATGAGATTCCATCATTAAGTGATACTGTACCGCATGATACCATCCCAAAGGTAACGCTTTTCGTAAGGACAAAAGCACCATTTGGATCCATTTGGGGATGTCACCATTCATCCAAAACACACACACACACACACACGTGCACAATTGCTTGTGTCCAGCTTTGCTGACCTGATTTGCCACTCAAACAACTTCATCGATCGTGCTTTCCATGGGCGATAATTACGCATCATACGACATGGGCAAAATCATACTACGACCCCAGAACAGTCGCTGGATGTAATTGGATACTCTACGTACACGGTCAATGGGAACGTGTGATGTTGTAGTTGGGATCGTCGTGGGGTCGGAGGAAGCCACAGCAAAATTTAATTTCATCTTGATTGATGTTGTAGCAATGCGGATAGCAGCATTGAATAGCAAACTGCTCAGACCCACGTCTTCACTCGAAGGCGTCAGGGGCAGCAAGATTTCAGGCAATGATCAATCACTACTAACAACCAATAACAAGACATAAGCATCATTGACCATGATTAGCAATTATTGGTCACTATTCACTCGTACTGTACTAATCAGTACAAATCAGTACCAAATATCATCAACATGTGTGGAACAACACTCCCATAATGTTACCAGCACGGCACTGAGAGTTGTTGCTCAAGTCATTGAAGCGTCTCCCGTGTGACATGGACTCCGTCTCGAATTGAATAATGATGATGTTGTGGGAACTAAACGAGCAGTATATGAATATCATGTTATGTATAATATCTACATGCAACGTATCTTCATATATGCAGATAAGTATACATACATACAATACACACACATATATATATATATATAACTATAAATATATAAACACAAACAAACACATACATAAATAACTATGAGACCACATCTAGAACCTATACAGCTGTGATGTGGGTGCCAGTACTATGACCCAACGTGGCCACAACTGACTGATCCGCATTGATCTCTTCATAGACTCCGTAGTGGTTGCATGGGATACCGAATCTCTCATAGAGGTCCAGACCTTCTTCTGAGGTCGCTACTTTGTCAGGATATAAAACGCACAATATATAGAGGTTAATAAGTTTAACTATCATCAACAATAATCAATAGTAACAACAACAATAATGATATGCACAACACAATATACTGTAACACAATTGGTGATTCTTCCGTTTGGGATGTGGCAATACCTATGGCCACCGCAATGGGTAAAACAACGAGCATTCCGCTGTGATGATTAGCCAAGTGGACACACCCCTTCCGGTATTACACATGCTTACAACGCACCGAAGCGTTTGGTAAGCTAATAAGAGCGTAATGGCCAGTGATGGCAGACCCTAGCAGAAACACCGAGCAGAATCACCATCTAGTTGGTGGTTGCCACATCCTATGCTCATCAATTAGATCATCCGCAGGTATGGTTGAAAAATGTTGAAAGTTGATGATGAATGTCTTTGAATGTTTAAAGCCACTGGGTCATCCAGAAATTAGGGAACTCCCCCAAGCATCTGGTAGTTCAAGTATGGTTGATATTGATGATTACAAAATATTGCCAGCGATTTCTTGAGGCTGATGAGGATCACACGAATGGGTATGGTGGTTCACGATGCCTATTGTAGAAAGGGTTTGTGCTAATTAATGACGGTCATCCTAGGGATGGTGGTTCAGGATGTCTATCGTACGAATTCTTTATGGTGGTCAAAGAGTGAATGATGGTTGTTGATGATGATTCATGGTTGTCAGGGACGGGCAAACAAATCGTTATTGAGCCAATCATTTTTTTCCGAAGCAATGGTTTTAGGCTTAGGGGTCACAGGGGCTCGCTCATACGATCATGATCCGCAGCGGTCGCATTCCAATGTTCATGGTCAGCCAGCAACCGGGAGTGTCAATCCAACCGTTCACCAAGTGGCTTGGTGGTTCCAAAACAGCTGATCTACGGCTCAAATCGGCTCAACACCACCCAGCAGTGACCCCTTCAGGCAGTGATGAGCTGCCAGCCCCATGTCGACGCCGTCAAGTGTTGGATCGAGCACTAGCACCCATAGATCTGACATCGAGAGCATTGATGGCTTCCATGTCAATTTCTTTGAGGGCAGGACTTAAAACGGGCCAGTCCACGTATTGCATGGCGCCTCTCCAAAGCGCAAACTCATCTTTGAGGGATTATCCATGGAGTATCCATGTTTATCCACCATTTATCAATATTTATCCATCTTCGGAGAGGATACACCTTTGGACAGCCAAAGGTACAGGAAATTGCTCCAACTGACAGCACGGCGCGGCTGAACGATGGTCATCCCATGGCACACTGTCCAGGGCAGCCC
The DNA here is from genome assembly GCA_009767595.1 of Symbiodinium kawagutii. NCBI lineage: Eukaryota > Dinophyceae > Suessiales > Symbiodiniaceae > Symbiodinium > Symbiodinium kawagutii. The sequence continues at coordinate 326,485 of VSDK01016163.1, forward strand.
TTTACAGTGTACACTGTACTCACATAAGGATGGCTTATGGTAGATATAACGAGACCTGGGTTTATTGGTTTAATCCTCCAGTTAAAAGTGATGCTTCATAAACACGGATCATCAACTGTTTGTAATGATCAATGACGGTCAGTCTTGGTTGATGATGATCAATGGTTGGTAACGCTTCATCATTGGTAATGATGGTCATCTATATACTTGCCAACAAACATCACTCCCTTATTGCAACTTATATAGATACAAAAAATTAATAGTGCTTCAGATATTTGCTAACTAGGTAGCTAGGCCCGATTATCCATCAATTACACTGGCTTGATATGGTGGTCTGCATACCAATCCTTAGATCATGTGTATATAGACCTCTCGCACATTCGTCTCATCGAGTGAGAACGGTGGCAAGGCCGAGCTGTCTAGCTTATGTATATAGACCTAGCACACACACATAATCAATGGTTGGGCAGACCCACCAGTCCTAGGTTTCTATGTGGCACTCTACGACCTGGCCGTCCACTCGAATCAACATTGACTGTGGCAAGTTACCATCCAACTTCTTCAACCAGTTGGCCAAGAGGGGAAAGAAACAAGGCTGTCCTGAATGTTGAGTAAGCAAGTTGCAAATCTATGCAAATTTCTCTTTTCTAACCAAATTCTCTGATCTTTGGGGCACTCTGTTCATTGACCTACCTGAGTTTTGTCCTTGGACCTTCCGCCTTGGTTTCTACACCCAGCTGGTGTCCCTGAGTCGAGCCAAGACAATCTGTTTGACAAGGGGGGTTCATCAACCAGAGTGATAACATCTACGAACTTGTCGACCATGTTTCCTGTAATGAGCCAGTGATGACATCTTCTTGCACTGACTTGGCTGGTTCAACTAAGTTAGAAACTTCTCAGTTTCACTATCCAGTGATTTTGTCACCTGTTGGCAGTCATTGCCGGCGCCTGCATCTCTCAGAAACTTGACCAGCAACAGCAGCAACAACGCTGCTTTGACCACTGCGGCTGACATGAATAAACCTTGGTGAAATCAAATTGATATGTCCTGATTTATCATGAATCACCACTTGACCATAGTTAATAATCATTGATACTAGGGTCAAGAATGATAATGGTTTAGAAATGACAATCGAGAATCCATCAGCAGCTTATCACCATTCGAGCTTGTCAACCGCTATCATCAACCACTGATCACCAACCATAGCCATTTTTCATCAACCATTGACAAAGTTCAATCAAATCACGTACCATTGAGAATGCTAGTGATATAACCTCGTTTGACATATCATTAACCAGCCTTTTCATCCACATCAACCCCTGAACATGTCTGAACCCCACCCAGATCGCTGTCAGTCGGAGCCGTGGTGCCATGTGACAGACTCACCCGATCGCGCCCGGGCGACGCAGGCGCAGCATGACGACGACGTTGAGGGGATGATGGCAGGGACGGTGATCGACTGCTGGTTTTCGAATTATATAAGGATTCCACAAGATTCCAACGGATATTGTGAAAAGTTGGAGCCCTGGAACAGGACTAGAATCAAATCAACCAACGGCAGTTTAAAAGAGTATCTGTTTTGATTTGTGATTTTACGATAGTGTAGTTTGAATGTTGAAGAAAAACTGATACAAATCATCGGTAGTTGTTGTACTTCATACAAGGTGGTTCAAACAAATAATGACGCTTCATCATATTTTATGCCAAATACTGGTTTACAAGTGCCAAAAGCTGATGTATTGCTGGTCGTAGACATGGTGGTTATATCGCTTGGGTTCACCCATTGCTAGTACGATATACCTCTGTTAGCCTATCAGTCTATAGTTGGATGTACTGTACTTGCAGTGACCCTTCATAGTTCTGTATAGCTGATATATTCCGTGTATTCCGTGGTATTCTTCGTCATTATCCTGGAATTCATTGCAATCATATTCTTAACCCTTAGATATCCAGATCAATCCAGTATCAACATGTAGCAACCAACGCATACAGCCAGTATGAAGCCTTGTGGTACATTGCTTATTTTAGACACTGCACGTACTATCAAGATCTATTTACAGTTAGCTCTCCTTTAACTCTCCATCTACTTGGCCGATACGGCGATTGGGCAGTTTCATCAGTTTCCAACTTGCGATGTTGGCCTGAAAAGTTTGAGCTGTCTCTGCAAATTAATGACCGACCAATGCTCAATGAAACTTGGCTGGTGGTTTCAACCCCTAGTTGAAAAATAGTGAATCAACCAACCATCCCAAATACTGGGGAAGACTAAGACATGTTTAAAACCAACAGCTAGAAACCAACCAAAGTGTAAAAACCATTGGCTCATGAACCAACCCCAAAAACACGATCATATCAACTACATATTTACTACAACTTTCCTTGCTATACCTAATACCTATGACCTATACCCTGAGTTCGAAATACAAATCGCAACGATGGGGCTCGCTCTCAGAGTTCAGTTTTTGTCGATTCACCCAGGGGCGAATTGTGGATAACTGAGCACTGGGGAAGAATGGTATCCGAATGTTCGATAACGACTCGTGATGGTTGAGTGATTGTTCAATGATACTTACAAAATGGTTCAATGGTGGTTCATTTAAAGGATGGCAATTTTAGGCTAACTAATAGTTCATATAATGATGGTCAGCTGATGGTTAGTGATGCTTTAGGATGGTCGACCTATGGGTAGCGATGGTAAATAGGCTGGTTGACGACAGGTATAACAAGCAACAACACGGAGCATCTAGTCAGCTAATTGTTGAATTGGAGGCAAGCCAACTGGTGCTACTAACATGCCGCCATACTACCACCCGGGCCATGTTCAGCAATGTACCTTGCTGTCAAGGTTGCCCCATTGTTTCAATGATCATCCCCGTCATCTGGTTGAACAACAATGGTAGTATCAAACTTCAAATAAATTCAAAAAAGTAGCCCCTGGTTTCGGAAATCAAATTTGACCCCACTTCCATGTCTCCCCGTAGAATTGCAATAGGGACACCTCAACCGAGTAAAATGAGAGAACCCACTGAATTTGGGATGCCTCGCCGATTTATAGCTCAAAAAAACTTCAAACATATCAGTGCCAATCAACACGATCAATAGTCTATTGATGTGAATGTAAACATGGTTCTTTCTCAAAATAGGGGTACCCCCAAATCATCCAATATTCACTGTACACAGTAATAAGTAATAACCATCCACTTTGGGGTCCTCCATTCAAAGAAACCACCATTTACTTACACAAAACATCACAAAACAAACGCACACACAACTATCATGCAGATGTGCTCCCCCAGCATCCATCATCGCCTTGACGTCCAGCCATCATGTCACTGCCAGGCAGGGTTGAATCTGGACGTAGCAAGAAAATAATTAATCGCCAGGACATCCAACGGACGCGCCAGCCACTGGATGATAATGGTTGGTGGTTCTATCCATACCTTGTGGGCGATATCTAACCACTGAGTGGTTGGTCATATCCCAATGAAATTGGTCAAACCAGCCTTCAGCTGATATATCACAATGATTGGTTGGTCATATCCCAATGCTTGGCTGATGATATCACCTACAGAGGTTGACCATTGAGGTGTGCCATGGCTGATGTGTCAACCCCAGTGGCCAATCATAACTTACCGTAGGATGTTATGTATGGGATATGTATCACTAGTTGACGATACAGTAGTTCATATGTACGCATGGAAATAGAATCAAGGTTGAGTCTGGTTGTGGTTGATATTGCGGGTCGAAGATGGTCTGTGTGTGTGTCAACCAAAGGAATGATGATGAAAATGGTTGTGCCCCCTCGCACAGGTCTGCTGTTAATGACTCCTGATTACTGTAACTAAAATGAACTAAACACTGCGGCTGTTGCTATTAACCTAGTTCCTGTTCATTGAGAATGGTTTGCAAACTCCGAACTATCCCATCGTCGTGTGCAAGAGAAGCAAGTAGGAATCGGGTTGCCTTTTCTCGGGGGCCAATGACTACCTTCAGTCGGGTGGCTAAGGAAACTCCCTGGAAACTGGCGCATCAACCGGCTCGAACCAGCGGACATCGATATGTACATAAATATGTGTGAATATGCGCCTGCATCGTGTGTATACACGTATATATCTATTTCTATGTGTGTATGAAAAACAATATCAACCCACCTGTATATTGGCCTGCTAACATCTGCTAACCCTTGGGCACGGACACCCTCCTTTTTCTCTGGCGCCCGTGCCAACTGACAAGGCTTCTGCCAACTGACAAGGCTTCCTTCACTCGGTGCTTTGGCCCTGTCAGCTGGTCTCACCAAAGACCCTGCTGAAGCCCACAGACGAGGAAGTCAGAACCTCACAAACCCCTTCCTATTCCACGCGCCCCTTGCTGGCTCACAGCAACAAAGT
>VSDK01016176.1:7428-48421 GCA_009767595.1 Symbiodinium kawagutii
CTACACATGACGGAAAAACTATATCAGTATCAGTAAGAATTGAACGTACAAAACCATTGTCGTCGCAGCAGATGTGTGCAATGGCACTCGACAGAAATGAACCGCGCCCACAATCCGCAGACCGTTCAAATGACAAGGGCATTTGGCCATATCTCGGTGGCAGTTTTCGGCAGCAGTGTGGCACATGGTATTGTTGATACTGCTTAAAGCGGCGGCCCGCTGGAGGCAGCAAGGCAATCTGTGACCCGTTGGGATTGGCTATGACCGTGGCGTGACCGCGTGATGAATTGGGAAACCAAAAAGGGGCCGCATGTGTATGAATTTGTGCTGATGGGCACCTGTGAGGTTCTGGATGTTTTGGCCGGTGGGTACGCGCGAGCACCGCCATGTCTCATCAAACCATCCAGGATGAAGGGTGGGAACCCCGTATTTCACAACAAATATTTGCACAACAGAAATTATCTAGCCTCAGAATCAACATTTGCGATGTTTGCGAGACATGTCCAAACCAGGATGAAAACAACGCGCGCCAACCCCTTTCAACCCGGCCACGTGCGCAGCAGTACAACACCCGCCTCTTGCACTTCAAACCACGTGCGCCACGAACAAAATCTTCTGCCAACCGGGTTCTGTCATCAGCCGGTACGCTGCTGCAAGTCACTCGCTGGATTTTCATTTCAGCGAGAATGCTTGCGGTTTTGACCTGTTCATTTGAATGCTTCCTGGCTATTGCTACATTGGCGCGAAGCAGCGGCTTAAAAAATAGAAAACATCACAGGAGGGCCACTTTACGTGAAACAAAACTTCAAACAATCAGCCCTTGCTGCTCCCAAATATTCGCGTTCGAACGGCCCTAGTTCAAAAATTAAGTGCGTTTATTTTCTCAGACGGTTTCCAATTTCGAACTCTGCATGTTTCTGGTTGTACCACGCCTTGTTGCATCGCCGGGATTCCAGTTCAACCCACGTCGACCCAGCGTTTTAGAGACACGGATGCAACATGGAATGCAATTTTTCTTTGACTGCACCATTTTGTGGCCAACAAATTCCAAACCAACACGTGGTACAAACACAGCAAAATGCTTGTTCCGAACATGGAAGAAAATTCAATGCCGTTCAAATGTCATGCTGATCCTTGCCAGGCAGACGTGGTCGTCCAATGCTTTGGCAAATTCTTGCCATGAACACGCCACAGAGAACATGACCGCGTTGAAACGTTTCAGATCCTTGCTGAAATCATCAATGGAGGTGTTGGGGCCTAGGCCTAGACAGGCAGCTGGCATATTTTGTTGCATTGCTGGGCATCGCATCACCACAAACAACATGTGCCAGGGTCACTAAAACCTTTTGCCAAAAACATGCATCCAAATCATTCGTGTTTTTTTTGCAAATTTCATTCCTCCGTTGCCGGAAAAAAAGTCAGACGAGGTGTTGCATGGCTTGTCCAAGACATGGCGTCCGCAAGATAAACAGATCACTCCATTGTCGTGTGAGAAACCCATAACCAAAAATTGACACCAATGTGTGCTCCATTTGTTTACGGCGCGACAATCGTGATTTTGCCTTTGCGCTCCAGAAGGCATATCATGTAACGGCGGCGGGCGAAACATTGGCAACGTCCATGGAACAAGGCAATGGCATTCAAACTCGGCAGGCCAAGCGGGCTGGTGCTCAATTTTGGTTTCGTGCAGACACAGGTTTTTGAAACGGCAACCTGTTCAAATTTCGGTCCGCAGTGTAACCAGATCGGCAAAGTCAAGAGTAGCGTTCGTTAATGCGGCACTTTTTGTAAAAACCATGTTGTTCAGCAGGCTGCGCTGCTCCCAAATTGGCCTCGATGCGATCCAGTTTTCATTTCATTTCATTTCACGTTTGGTCGCCAATTGGCATACCCCGGTTAGGCACCGGCCAAGCGGAAAAAAAACCAGAAAAAACAAATGTTCAAAAATCATTCTTTCCAAACTGTACCCCACACAGTGGTCGGAAATTGGAAACTTGAACCGCTTAGGTTTTGTCGCAATCACCACCAAAATCGTTTCATGCCAGGGAGACGCAACAATCGGGTGAAAAAAAGTGAGTGAACAATGTCAACAAATTTTTTAGGAATTCCAGCGGACTGTACTTTGGGAGGTCGGTTGCGGGCCCAGTTTCATCAGCGCTCTCTCCGCATTTCAACTTGTGAATGGCCGCATCGCCGGCTTCGAGTTGGAAACGGTGGTTCAGAGATTTGAGTAAATTGAATGGGGCCCGGCGGCCACCTGTGCAACCATTCCACCGGTGCTTTATTTGCGGGGCGTCCCCGACACAAATGGAAATTGTTTTCGCACCGGGCTTTGCGCATCGTTCACGGGTGCAGAAACAATCGGTGACGCCACCTCCATTGGCGCGAGGTGGCTTTGCCGCTGTTCATGGATTGTGCGCGTGCATAGTCTGAGAGGAGCTGCCCCAGAACGCACCCCACGCCGAGAGTCATCAGCAAGAAAAAAAATCCATGCCACAGAAGGTGCGCCAAAAGTATTGAGCACCAACTTGGACCACGAACTTTCAGGAGTGGAAATGTCGCCTGCTATAATTACCTCGTTGCGTCCATGTTGCGGGATTACGTTCGGATCGGCTTGGCCGAAGCGGAGTCAAAATTCGCAAAACAACATTTGAGGATTTCATGCAGTTCTTGGAGGCTGAGCTGGTTGTCGCAACAAGCCGGGACATGTTTGGAACAACGAGCCGGCCAGTCGTAAAAGCGCATCGTGCGTACACCCTGTGGACTTACCAAAGGTCCCCGACCGTGCGAGCTAAATAAAGTGCGGGACCTCCAGCCCCTGGGAACCAGTTCTCTTATAGCCTCTTTACCTTAATGCCCTTCTTATTCATCATTCTTCTTTTGGGCAGGCACCTACTCTTTATTTAGTCACTTTATTTTTCCATGTTGTGCTGAAAGAGGGGTTGGCCCCCCACAATTCATTTCCATTTTCAATCCTCTTCCATTCATATTGTGCAGGACTCTGTGGAAGTTTCCAAGCAAATGGCTGGGGAAGGTGAGTTTTCCCTTAAATGAACCAGAGATTCGGCTGAGAGTTGCAACGGTCTGGGCAACTTGTTTCAAGAGGAAGTGCTTGCAGCCTGGTATAGTAAAATGGCCTGGGCCAGCCTATGCCACACAATAGAAAGCACACGCCCAACCATAACCATCGATTGTTGACTCAGCATGCAAGGACCTATCCGTTCTATTCCTCACCTGTGGCCAGCTCCAAGCCCCAGGAACCGCACAGAAACCCAGAGAAGACCAAGCCATCGAAACAAAAAAAAAACGCAAAATTAAATGGGCTGGCATCGCCGCATCTATATAATATTTGTGGGGTCGATGATGAAAAATGAAGTGGTGGTCAGCAACCATATTTGGTGGGGTTGACGGTGCAGAATAAAGTGATGTTGTCTTACTACATTTGGTTGCCAAGGTGGATTGATCCCTGGACATTGTGCTGGAAGCCAGCCAACTTAAATTGCTTAGGGTTGTAGAGGTCGAGTTCGAAAGTGCGGTAGGAGAGCTTCATTTCATTTACCTGCCAACCCTGGTACCTTTCAAATATTTGACGTCTCCGACCTCACTGGAGGCCCACAAGCCGGGATACCAAAAAAGCAGGTCCAGACGATGATGGTGAGAAGTCGGCGGGTGTTGCTGGTGGGTTCCGGAGGAAAAATTGAAGACTGCGGACGTTCGATGGGAGAAATGAAAATCATGCCAGTTGTGATGATTGGCCTGCGCTGGCAAAATTTGAGTCACAGTCACCGATGCAGCGATGAGGTTCATTTCATTGTCACAAGAAAACGGTTCAATTTTTTTTCCATGACCTGTGGTTGTTTGGTGCAAAAGACGCGATTGGTAGGAAAAATTGTGTGAAGGTGGTCGGGCAAGGTCAATGGCAAAATGGTACACATGTCATGTTTTGAAGATGTTCGGTCTTTGCGTGGGGAGGAAAAGCACAGTGTGATCAATGATGTGCGTGTGTTCATGGGGGCCTCCTTGTCCAAATTGGAGGAGGGGCGCCCCAAAAGAAAAACCGATGACCACAGGCAATTTGCAGCAGATCATCGCCCAGGGAATGCCTTGTCTCCAGCGGATGATGTGGCTAATTCAAATGTATTTGCGGCGCGTGGCATCCCAAAGCTTGCAAGACCTTCGCGCCAAAAAGTGTTTTGCTGATTTCATTGGTAAAAGACTTGTTTTTGTTTCCTTGGGCGCATGCGATGCTTGGCGGGGTGATTTGCAACAGACTTGGGCGAGGCCGGCTTAGCAACGAGTTTTATTGACTAGATATATAGGGGGCATCCAAGTTTGCGACGGCCTGCCGGTGACCAAGCGAACGGCGAACCCGACCGTCACAACGAAGATTTGCAATGTACTTGCCCAATATCCAACATTGTTCCAAGCACGGTTCCATCCACATTTCCATCGAAAATCTGGAGCAAAACACAAGCACGCGTCTTCAAAAAATGTGGTGCCAAATCCGGGTGAAATTGACATTGTGTTGTTCGGTGGGCCAGCAATGATCCAAAAATATTTGCAGCAAACGACGCGGTGTCCACCAGAATAGAAACAGGGCTGACGACTGCATGGACATGACGTAATCGGCTCTGCAATGGCGTCTTCGTATCACAATTGGTATGTGTACAGAAATGACTTCATTGAATTTTGTTTATCGTGCAATGTGTCTGCGTTAAATGCGCTTGTGCCCAAAGCGCGCCCGCCGACCGGCGTGCAGGCCGAAGTCAGATGAGAAAACAAAATCAATTTTGTGCCATCGGCACACACTCTGTAATTGATGGTTTGCATTTCGCCGTGCCCTCGGACGCCATTGTATGTTTCCATGAAATTATTGGGGGGACGGTGTTCCGTGAGTGGCCATAGGCACGAGTTTTTCAAACTCAGCGACTGCATGCTCGGGGGGCAGCCCATAAAGGGCGCAGGCAAGGCGAAACAGAACTGGATGGATTGCCGGCAGTGTGCCACAAAATCGCCCCTCATACACTATGTTGTGGGCACTAATCTGCGGGAACGTGGGTGGCGCAAATTTTGTGCCCTGAAAGGCCCACCTCGTTCCCTTCCTTTGTCGGGCCGCCACATGTCGTTGATTGGGACGGGCCCCGGCACACTCTGTCGGAGTTTTGGAAGGGCTCGGCCATAGCGCCTGCACAACAGTACTGACTAGAACCTCGACTGGAGCGCTGCCCCACACAATCTGCCAAGTACCGATGTAGGCTGTCAATTAAGATTTGGAACCGGTGGGTGAAAAGACGAGTACGGTTGTGGAACCCCGACAGGTGCACAAAAACCTGGGCACCCATTGCACGACTCACGGCCCACAAGCAATGTCAACAATCGGGGGACTATCATGTTCTCGTTCCAAGTCATTTTTTTTGATAAATTTGTGTGATGAGCAATTTGAATCTATTTGCTGATGCTTTGTCACTTGCATTCCTTGCGCCGTAGACCAAAGGGGGGGCCTCCAGACATTTAGGCGCAAAATCAAAAGATTGATATTTTCTGCAAAATTTGGATTGGGAGCGTCCGGGGGCATCAAATCTTGCATTATTAGAATGCCCGGGCCATGAATGATTCGATGATGAAATGTAAGTTTCGCAGGGCCATGATGTTCTATTGGAAATTGGGCCTACCTGTTGTCGCTTCCCAGCTTTGGGAACGCTGGGTGGTTCGAAATTTGCAGTGGGAACCCTGCTTGTAAATCATTGGGCAAAATTGCCGCTTTTGGGCGTGCAAAAATGGATTTTGATTTGCCCTTGAAAAGTATTGCGTTGCTGGTTACGTGTTGGCTGTGATACGTGGTTTTGGAGGGACAATGCTGAGAATTTCGTAGCCTTTCGAGCGGAGATCTTGAGTTGTAGATTTGTACATGTTCTTTGAATTGGTTTGTGCTGTAAACGGGCCACTTTTGCGGCACCTGGGCCTCGACCTCGACCTATAGCACAAACATTCAAATTTTTTCTTACCAATCTCAATGCCACATGGTTGCTCTATGTTGATGGAATTTGTTTCAAACAATTTTGGCACGGGGAGCAAACAGAACGGCCAAAACAAAACGCAATTCGAACTTTCTTGTCTCAGACCACCATACGAAAAATCGGCCGACCGTCAGCTTTCCAAGGCATTTGTTGGGTTGCTTGCTACTTTGTTTGCGATGAGGGGTTCTGAGCATGGCATTTTCAGTTTCGATACAGTTGCCGAAGTTCATCGGAGAGGGCTTCCAACATAACCATCAAACCCGTGCATGTGCCAAAAAGACGCATGTTCCACAACAGTACCGGCATCACATGATCAGCCACTTTTGTTCCACCGGTGCCCGTTGGTATGGAAATGGTGATCGCATGAACATAAAGTGGTGAAAAACGGTAAGCAAATATTCGATTTGTTGACGGCATGTTGCTCTTTGCCAAATTTGCCCTGCAAATGGTGGGCATGATCGAAACAAATAAACCGAAACAAATAAACCGCGCCGATGTGCTGGCTGACATCAGGGAAAGCTAGCGGTAGCTAGCTGGACTTTGTTTTTGCTCGAGCAAAATTTAGAACGTCTGGGGGCAGCGCGGGACTTTGTGCGTGAAGTTTCACTCGGTGACCCCCCCTCCTTTCGGGTTCCACCCCACTCCTACCTTTCTGGTTGATGGTAAGATTGTGGTTTTTGCTCGAATTTTTCTCCCTCCGTTCTTTTAAAACTAAAGGCGGAACATTAGTCGGCCAACCAATACAAACACTTATGTGATGATATGTGAGGCACTTTGGTTCTGAACATGTTGCAGTGCTGGCATCGGTTTCACTATTGGCGGTGGTTGCATCCCCGTCATAGTACGTGGAACGATTAAAAATACTCGACTTGTCATGATCAACAGGTCCTACGTCAACCCGTGAGCCACAATATTTCTTTGGCGTTTCTGTTGAGCGAGGGCGGTTTGATGCTTAGCTTTCGTCCACCGCCCCCTGGGCCCTCAAATTCAGGATGTGGATTGTCCGCGTGAGAACGGAGGGACTTTCTTTATGCCAGCCGTGGCAGCAATACTGGACGATTGGTGTTGCAAGTGTTTGTGTGCGGGTTGGTGAAACTTTTGCATGCATCATGGTCCACATGTACAAGGGTATGGTTACAACCCCCTGCCCGGATGCGAGTTGCAGGCCAATTTCCCCACATGGTCCTGCAAAAACCCGATGCTTTGTCAGTCGAGGTCCGGACGCGTGTCGCACATTGAAAGTGGCATACACCCATTTCCGAAAGTGCGACAGGGCACCCGGGTTCACATACTGGATGACAAACACTTCGTTGACAAAGTTTTGTCGTTGCATTGGAATCGAACATGCGTTTGCGATCTTCGAATCGGCGGTTTGGAAGACTGTTGAATATTTTCGATTGGAAAGCTGACGTGTTGTTCGCAGCTGTGGCCCTATCACAAGACCAGATTCGTTTCCCGCATTGGACCAAAACATGCGCCGTTCCCATACGTGCATTTGCTGCGGAATGTTTGCCATGAACAGGATAGTGAATTTCACAGGGTTCGTCCTCCGTTGTAGTAAATTCCACGAAAAATGTGCATGTTTGAGCACGGGCCTTGGATGAACATCCGTAGACAACTTTGCTATAAAAGGGAATGCATGGTGGCAGCAATGACAACTGCAAGCTCCGCGCCTGGACATCCGCGAAAACAAAGTGCTCACAAGTCACAACGGTAGCTTGGGACGGGCATTTGCTTGTCCAAGTAGATGACAAATTCAAAATGGCTGGGTTGTTCAGGGCAGCATACTCGCACATATTTGGGGCGAAAAAAAATTGGAGACCCCCAAAAATGCAGGGAAATTTGGTTCAGTCATTGGTTAGAATGTGCGAGGATGACGTATCGGCAATACTGTGGGATGTTTTTGGAAACAAAGGCCATCATCTAGTGTAGTTGCGATATTTTGTTATGAACAGAAAGGGTAAAACCTGAAAACATGCCACGACACATGTTGATCCATCGTGAGTTCGGCATTTAATCATGATGAAACGTGAAAACGGCCATTGGTTTTTAATCCATTAAGTGAAAAAACAACAACATTGCCTGGCACACCAATGCGCAACCCACCCCTGCTGGATTTCAAAAGCCGCCCGGTGGCAACTCTTGCATTTGTCGGATCTCGAAGTAGGATTTCGCCCTTGACGGGAAATCACAACGCCCTTGAAAAAATGAATGACAGACTTCACTGGCATTTTCGGATACGGATTTTTGACCATTCAACTGGGCTGAAGCAACTCAACAGCCATATTGGCAAGTTTTCTGGGGCAATTTCAACCAGGAATTTGTGAATCCTTAAGGTTTTGTTCGCCAATTATGGCTCCCCCATGTCATAAGAAAACGGTAGTTGAGGTGTGTTCTCGCTTTGATTCGAACCGTCGTCATATGATTTTTGATTTAAACGTACCGAAAACCTTTTCATTTGCTGGTTGAAAAAACGAAATATCGTGGGGAATCGCGTCGTGTTTGGATCGGGGAAGGTGAACATTTGACAATCCCTCCTTTGGCAGTAGTTGAATCTGTGTTGCCTTGATTTGTCAATCACCCCTTTTAGGACACCAGCTAGCAACACCTCCATCAGTTTTCCGAAGTAGTTCCAGTCGATCATGTTAAGACCAGACCTGTAGCCATGGTTTTTGTGCGCCATTTCAGCCTGTAAAATCATGTGTTTGGAAACATGTATGGCAAAGATCGCCGTTGAGGCTGTCCAGCTTGCAGGCATTTGGGGCACGTTCCGGCACACGAGTCACACAATTGCAAGTCAAACCAGCACATGTGCATCATGGGTGTTGGCAGCAATGCATGAACCGTGAACTGCATGTTTTAGAAACTGTTTGAAAGTTGTCCTTGGTTCAGTGATGAATCCTTTTCTACCGGGCAGTTTCATGTTCCTAAAGCTAAGAGAACACCAAGCAGCTGTCCATGTTGTATGTGCGCGTTGCTGCGAAAAAATGCGCATGTTCACGGCATCTATTCCAGGACCATTGGTCGATCACGGCGCATGCGCAGTTTGTTTGTTTTGGGATCAATTTGTTTTCGGCACATCAGTTCAGCTGCGTTGCTTTTGACTGCATGGCCCCAGGAAATCAAAAAACATCGAAATTATTGCTTCTTGCAGGGTGATCTTGGCACGCTGTTCCTTGGCTTCGCTGGTCGAGTGCACATTTTTCCAACTTTATTGGGCGAACATTCAGGTGGCATGTATGTGCGGTTAAGTGTTTGAAGGAGTCGTGTATTTTTTCAATCTGCACCATACCAATTGGGGTTATGGTGTTAATTGGCCATAATTATTTGCTGGGTTACAGCAAAACTGCTCCTCAAAACCCGATATTTTTTTGATTGTGTTTGTGCAAACCAGTTCGTTCAGCGCCTACAATTTGAGCATTGGGGGTGTGAAGTAGGGACATGGGCCTGAAGGATAAGATGATGAACAGTACCTTGACAAGGACCAACATCTACATGTTCCGTGAAACGCCAAGAAACTTGTTGACTATTGGGAACTTTGTTTGCACAAAGTATTGATGCATCGCTGGTTATCAATTTTTTGTTTGCTTCAAAGTAAGTAACCATAGTTGTCAACAGGCATTTGGTTACGAAATGCAAAATTTCCGTTTCTCAGAAATGCGCAATAACCCCGCAACTTCAATCACAAAATGAATGGATCAAACCAATCATCAATAACACGATATATCAAAAACACAACAACTCAGTAGCAACACAATTCGAGAACAACAAAAAGCAACAACACCACAAGCCTATAACACGACAAATCAACAACATAACAAATGAACACTCGCTAGCAAAACCAACATTCTCATATATAACCATACATTTACATGATCCGTGAAATGCTGAAAAACTTGTTGCCTATGAAACCACCCGCAAATCCAAAGCCCCACGAATCCATGACACAACATATCCATCACACAACCAATCCATCACGCAACGAATTCATCACACAACCGAGCCATAACAACAACAACAACAACAACGACGACGACGACGACGACGACGACGACGACGACGACGACGACGACAAATAATCAATAGCACAAGAAATCAACAACACGAAAAATCGCTAACACAACAGATCAATAACACAACAAATCAAAAACATAACACAACTAACAAATCAAAAACACAACACATCAAAAACACACAACACCACAGAACACACCACCACACAGCACAGCACACAACAACACCGCATGTCATAAGATGACATTTCAGGTGTGAGGCGCATTTGGTGTGACTGGAACAGTGGTAGGTGCATCTCGGCCTCTATCGGGATTGCTTTCCGCAATCGCAGCCCTGCGCGGGTGATGTTGGACCGATATCCAATTGTTAGTTCGTGTGGGAAGCCTGGTACTTGAAGCGTTTGGATGCTTCTTGCAGTTTCAAAACATGAGGAAGTCTCGCATGAAATGTGAAATTGGGAATTGGATCCCTCACGACGCCACACGTTTTTTTGCGGAGAATGTTTCTTCAAGTTTTCGCGCAAGTAGCCTTGGGATCGGGTTTCCTTCCGGTTTGTTTGGGTCTGCTTCCGGTTTGCCTCGGGTTTGCTTCCTTTGACTGGTGCAGCAGAATGACCATCGGAAGGTAGTGAATTTCATTTTGTGGGAAAGGCATGGTATTTGGTTCATCTGGAGCTGCTGTGGGATTGCCTTCCGTAAATGGCAGCGTTGCCCGGGGTACTATTGACAAAGGAAGCATTTTCATTTTGTGTGACAAGAGTGACATTTGGTGCATTTGAGCCTGCGCAAGATGATGTTGGAGAGATGACGCAACGTCATTTTGTGTGACAGGCTTGGTATTTGGCGCATGTGAGCCATTTCTGGGAACATTTTTCGCAACAGTAGCGCTGCACAAAGTGATGTTGGAGAGATGGAGAATCGTGAATTTCTGTGACGGAAGTTCTATTTGGGGCACATGGATTTGGGGCACTTGGATTGGTTTCTCGCCAATGGTGGCGCTGCGTGATGTGATGATTGGAGAAGTGTTGGGCGTTGAGTTTGTGCGGCAGGCGTGGGTTTGGTGTATTTGGAGGTGCTGTGGGGTTGTTTTTGGCAATGGTAGTGCTGCCCGAGGTGATGTTGGGAAGTGTTGGACCGTCAGGTTTTTGTGACAAGATCGTCAATTTGTGTGACAGGCATTGTATTTGGTGCATCCGGAGCTGCTCTAGGATCGCTTTCGGCAATGGTAGCATTGCGTGAGGTGAGGTCGGAGAGACAAAGAATCTTCAGTTTGTGTAACAGGCATGGTATTCGGTGCGCCTGGGCCTTTTCTGGGCTTGCTTTCTGCAGCAATACTGCTGCACCAAGTGACGTTGTAAAAGTGAAACATCGCCATTTTCTATGATAGGTGTGGCATTTGGTGCATCCAGGTGTTTTTTTGGGATTGCTTTCCAAGATGGTAGCGTCGCGCAAAGGTGATGTTGGAAGAACATCATTTGGTGTGACAGGTGTGATGCGTTGTGAAGTTGCACGAGTGTTTTTTTTTGTTGTTGTGGTGGTCGTGGTGGTCGTGGTAGTGGCAGTTGTTGTGCTGGTGACTTAATGTGGCAGTCATTTAATGCTGGTGATGTTTTTTGTGCTGGCGATGCTTCTGCCCTGCATCTGGTGTATATATAATCACAAACATCTTCCCGACAGCCATCTATAAACTTGAAAACTTCAGCCCCCACCTCGTGCGGAAACCACATATTTGAAAAAATATGGTGCTAGATGTTTCTTTCTTCTGCTGTGTCTGGAACAGGTTGCCAAAATCCTTGAGCGTGGGAAATCAGCGGCGGTTCTACGTGGATAGCATTGACCGCACCGTCTCCGTATTGACCTTCTCAAATGCGAAGGACGAGCGTTTTTGCAGCGCCGCTCTTGATCGAGCTATCAGTTGGTGTCATGCATCATACTTTTCGCAATGGAAACCGGGTGAGGCGAGTTGGACGTGGTGTTTGTGCCAAATGTGTTACCCGCTCTTGATCGCGCTATCAGTTGGTGTCATGCATCATACTTTTCGCAATGGAAACCGGATGAGGCGAGTTGGACGTGGTGTCTGTGCCAAATGTGTTACCCGCTCTTGATCGAGCTATCAGTTGGTGTCATGCAGTCATGCATCATACTTTTCGCAATGGAAACCGGGTGAGGCGAGTTGGACGTGGTGTTTGTGCCAAATGTGTTACAGAAATGTTCGTTTTCCCCAGAACATCATGTACAGAATATGTGTGGGCTCAAAGTTTTTCCTCGAACTTAAGGGCAAACTTCTGAAAACCCTTGCGACAAACAACGAATGTATTCAAGAGCGTACCTCCAACTGAAAAACAATTCTTCCCTGAAACATTGCTTATGGTTGGCAACTGGAGTTCCACGCATCCATGACAGTTGACGGCGGCAGCAGGATGTGCTTGACTTCATGGATCTGCACAGCGATTCTGACACCAGGAGTGCTGGAACTGTTGGTGTCTGCACCAGTGGGGTGACAGGTTCGTTTGGGTGTTTCTCAAAATTTGGGGTCTCCCCAAATCATCCAATGTTAACCATTTATAGTCATAAACCAACAATTTTTTTTGGGTCCCATATTTTGAGAAACCCTTATTTGGAGTGGTTGCGGCCCATGGCATGATCGTCTCAGAAGGACTTTTGAGGCTTCCCTCCGCTCTTTGGGTCGCCTGTCGGCTGGCGAACACTACAAGACCATCGTGGAAGACAATCGCTGCCTGGCACGGCGGGTTCCCCCATCAATCGAACATCTCCACTGAAGTTTCACTGAAGTTATCCAAGTTTGGCCGTTTGGAACTCGGAACCCCGGCTCCTTATCTCAGCGAACGAAGTGACACGTTGCTTTCAGCACCGAAGTGAGCCAATCATCTCTGAGATGCCTAGCTGAGGAGAGGGTTTACACCAACACTCATGCAGTTGTTGATTTCCATGCCTACCTCTATGTACATTGTCTCTTTGTGTGTCCGTGTTTAGCTCATCACAGGTATAGAATCTGTGTTTTTGCCTTCTTTAGGACGTAGTCATTGTTGATCATTGCTTTCTCTGACCTTTGCTCTCAGGTTTCCATGCCATTCTGAGCGCCTTGGCTGAAGCAGTGGGCAGCGACTGACGGTCATAGCATGCCCAGATTCCAGTTGGGTTGCTCCCAGCTGCCGAAGATTCTCATCGTTCCCGGTGCTTCCCGTTTCGACACATTGACGTAGTGCAGTCAAGGGATGTGGCCCTAAGCCTCCACACGGTTACCATGTGATAGGCACGCTTGCCAGCCGCCTGGACGACTGTGATGCCACCATGCTCTCCAAGATCTCCGATGCCTCTGCCAGGTGTGGCAGCATTCTCCGGTGGAAGTTGGAAGATCAACGCATGGAGCAATCCCCTAATGTTCCCAAACATGAAGGCGTATGCACACACACACACACACACTTGACAAAAAAATCCACAAGTCTAAATCGACATTTTGCGGACGAGGTCCCGCTAAGAGAAAACTATGCACCCCCCTAAGTGGTTGGAACATCAAAATAGTTGGAACACAACAGATGCACCGATCGCCAGTGCCAACCAGGTTCAGGACCTCCACCCCAGAGCTTGCAGACTTAGCCCAGCGCTTGGCCGAAGTGGTGCGGCAACGTGAGGCAGCCTGCAAGGGGGGAAGCTCCTGGGTGGCCTTGAGAGGAGACTGTCCATGATCCAGTCTGGACTTGGTGCTTGAAATGCTTGTGCCAGGATACCTTCAGCCCGCGAAATTTGGCCAATGTTGCCATTGCGTTGTCCATGCGCGGTGTCCGGGATGTGCCAACCGTCGAGTTCATTCGGACGCTTTGCTGTGCACAAAGTGGTTCGCTCATGTTCACTCCACTTTGATATGTCAAGGTGTAGGGTGGTGGGGCTTGATGGTGGGGAAGGTCGGACATGGCATGCAAACGAGGGTGAAGCAGAATTTCTGGCCAGAAAGCATGCAGGTGGTCACTTAGAAGAGGAAAATGTTGTTGGATGTTGTGTCCGTTATGAGATGGTGGCACCCATATCATGTAAGGATTGCCGTTTACGCACTAGATGTCAATCACAATCAATTGCTAGCGCAATTCTTCATCAGACCGAGACTTGCTTGTTGCAATATTCATCGTGATGTAAGTCTCATAGTTTTATTTATCCAGTACTTGTCCATGGTTATTCCACACTATCATTGGCTATGATAGTATTTTTTTCTTAGTTCTTCCTTCAAGGTCATTTTGGCTGGGATTCGTCACGTTTGCGATGCTTGGGTGGCCACGGGACCGTGCCCAGGAATGAGGCGCTGAAGCTGATGGATGACTTGGAACCTGCTGGTTGGATGCAGCATGATGTAGCCAGAAATATGGTAGTCATTCACTCCCGTCATTTCCGTTGAGAGTGCGCCCTGCAGATTTAAGGAGCTCAGGACAAGCATGAGTAATGAATAGCAAGGATGAGTATGAACTGCTACCGAAGCTGGCGGTCGTAGGGCCACACATCCTGAGGCTCACTGCATCATGCTCTTGGAAGCTTTTCGGAGATGGGGTGTGTTCGATCGACAGCTGGTAGATTTGCTGGTGGAGCGCATGTCGGATGAAGTCGATCGATTTACAACACGAGATTTAGCACCTGGGACCATAGCTTGGAGCAAGCTGTTCCAAGGGATCAAGGGAAATCTGAGTTTCTGTGAATCCAAAACTTCAGTGTAAGTTTTTGATAGTTTTTGAGCATCTCCCCTTAGATCAAAGAAGTCACAGAAGGCGTTTGGTGTTTCCACATCTTTGGGAGAATCATTGCACCAACAGTTTTGACTGGTCACTAGGGATTCATGAAAGCTGGCAAAAGATTACTACCATGGACAAATTCCTCTTGTAAATTTCCATGAGATGCCTCTGACATTTCCATGAAACTCCCTTACATGTTTCTTACTTTCACAGATCCATGAAACTCCCTGATATATTACATGTTTCTTAATTTCACAGATTCTTTCCCATGAATCTTCTCATTTCACAGATTTCCAATTTGTTTCATCCTTTGATTCTTTGTGATGAGAGCTGTGGGGCCACACAGGTCGATGCCTTGGCGGTGACCTCCCGGCTGGGTTTGGCGCGGGGCTTTCTGCTGCGGCGGCTCTGCACTTTAGCCTTTGAGATGCTGGGCGTGAATTCAGGTGTGATGTGAGCGTGCGTTCCTTCTTTGTTTAAGTATTTCATCAAAATACTGTTGAAAATACATTCTGTATCATTCTGTTAAGTAGTGATGGTGTTTCTACATCAACTTTCTACATAGATGTGTAGATGTGTAGGTGCCTGGGTGTTAATATGGTGCATTTACGATCGTTGGTGCATATACACATGTCCAATCGAAACGGCTTGAATCTGTATGCCACCACGCTCCCCTTTCAGAAACATCTAGACACAAGAGGTTGCAGATTATTCGTATTCAAGAACCAGAAATCACCGTGTTGCATGCGCCGTTGAACCTAATAGGGTTTAACGGTTCTGGCGTCGCCGAAGGTCCTGGTGGAGGGCGCAGTCAAAACCAGAAATCACCAAATCACCCATAAGTTTCAAGATCCCAAGGCCAAGTTATTCACTGGTCCAATAGCTTTTATTACCTAGTGCATGCAACACGCAGCAGTAGGTCTAGCAAAGTGTGCTGGGGATAGCGATAGCAAATGCACGATATCAAATGCACGCGTACATGTACGCACGTACTCGCACAAACATGCATGCGCACAATGGATGTAGATGTTGAGTGAGGCCACAGAGTCTCCGCAAGGACTTGTGGCGTAAGCAAAAACACCGCTGGACGTGGAGCAAGCAAAAGCACTGGTGGACGCAAGCCCGCACAAGCAATGTCGGACCATTTCGCCGGAGTAAGTTTCGCGTAAGATTTGTTATTCTTGCATGCTATGAAAACTCAATAGCATGTTGCTTACAGAGGGCTAGTGACTTTGTGGAATCTTACCTGGCCTATCCTTGTTTGCTATGCCGCCAGTACTGTTCATAAGCAAGACAAACGGTCAACGATCTTGGTTTGGGAATGTCCCCTCCTGAATCCGTGTAAGCTCCGCATGAGCCGTAGAGGCAAAACGCAAGCAACCGTGTCTCGCCCAAGCTTTGTTTTGCTTACCAGGATGACGAACCCTCTGCAGCTCACATGTGCCTGACAAACTTTATGCATACATGCATTTATGCGGGTGTCATTCCCATGATGCACATATCTGGTGTGAGTGGTGTAGGCACGTCACGCCATAATTTTCAGATCTCCTCGATTCCCCACCAACCCAACGTCGTCGCGCGGGCGTTAGGAATCTGCGGCAGTTTAGTGCGCGTGAGCTCGCAAAGATGTCTTACTCCTTAGCCAGGCTCCGCTTCCTCTCCCAGAGTATCTTGGGCACGGCAGCGGAGCTTGTTGGATGGAATCTGGTGCTGAGACAACATGGTAGGTCCTTTACAGTTGCCACAAAATCATGACGTCAATGTTGGAAAGGTACTCAGGCTGTAGAAGACCAAGTGGAGCCGTGTCTATGGCCAGCTGGGAATGTTCATAGTGAGATGTGGCATGGTCCCTCCGAGGCAATGTTGATGATCTGGTGGAGGCCATGAGGCCTGAAATGGGCAAACTGGTTGGCTCGCAGATCTCCGAGTTTCTGTCACTCGTGCAGGTATGTTTAACCGGAAGGTTGCCACCTCCAAAAACTTCTTTCCTTTGCGATACACGGGATGAGCGAGATTAGAGAGAGAGAGAGAGAGAGGCGCAGGGAGAGACGCGGAGAGAGATGTAGAGAGAGAGAGTGACCATTTTGCAGAATGCTTCAGCACGGCGCATTCCCTAATCTCGATGGTTGGGTTGCTGTTGACTCTATGTGGCACGTCAAATGCTGGGTCGGATGACAGCGGGTGGAAAACGGCCAAGTGCGTTGCAAGGTTGGCCAATCGCCACCCAAGCTTTGATTCACTGATCATCACTGATTCTTGATCACACGTTTCGCTTCCCAAAATGGACTGTTGAGGATGAGCCCGAGCTGGTGATTTGACTTTCACGTTGGGAGTTCCCCTTGAGGTTTGCCTTGGCCATGGTCAATGCCAGACATCAACTGGACACTGCTCGGCAGCTGGCTGCTCAGTATAAAGATGCTTGGTGAGGAAGCAGCAATGTTTTGCCGACATAGCGGGCGCCAGGAATGGCACGAGTGCCAGCAGAGTGAATGAATTTCTGGTTGAAACAAGGTGCCAATACCCTTTGCTTGAATTTTTGGTTGGAGGGGGGGATAAGCACACACAACCAATCATGGTTGAAGTGAAACTCAGCCGTCCAGTTGACAAAAAATATGGGAAAATTCTCCCCAGGCGCTGAGCCGCCACAAATCACTCCGCAAGCTTCGCGTCGTTCTTTGAGGATTCTGATAAATTGGGAGGTATTCCCAAGATGAGCGGTGGTTCCCTCATCGACTATGCTTGGTCCTTGGTGGCTCTGGATTTGGTGCGGGAGTTCCCGGAAGATTTCAGAGCAGCTTTGGAGGAGACCTTCAACAGGAGCAGCGCACGTGGCCACCCTCAGCGAACGCGGTAATGTGGCGAATTCCAAGATCAAAGCAACTGATTGGCACATCCTTCGAATTATGATCCATACTGCTGGCTGGCATCCGTCAATGTTTAAAACCCTGACAGGAATTGAGAAATGACATGCCCAGCAAGTTATGGATTGGTACAACATAAGAACCATAGCAGTGACTTCTAGGGGCTATGGGGTGGGGCTGTGGGTGTGTTCATGTCATGCTCGTAACTTACTCAGCTTTCGAGCATGACATGAACATGCATGCTACGCCTTTATGAAAGGGGTATTTTTTTATACATCCAGCTTTCGCCCCTTTTCAGCTTGGCACGCCTGACCTGAAAACGCCGTGAGTGGCTCCCCAGGACCCCGCCGCAGAACCGTACGCCTTTGTTGAAACTCTTTGACACTTGAGCCGCAGTCAACTTGCGCCAAGCTGAAGGTCAAGATGTGTCAGAGCACATGATGCACATGTCTCAAATTTGAACACCTACTTTCTGGTTACTTGATTTTTTAGAATGAGGAGATGTTGCCACAAGGCTTTGCTATTGCATGTCTAGGACCAAGAGTTGGGGACATGGGGAAATGCTTTGCTTCCTGTGACCTTCAATAGCCCTGTTTCACTGCAACCGAAGGATGTGCTTTGTGCACTCGAGCTCGAGTACAAGGATCTGAAGATCCAAGCGCCTTCCAGCTGGAAAGCTGCTTGCGATGATGCCGACCCTAGATGCACTTCTCTGGGAGAGCAGCCTAAGTTCGGGGCATCTACATGACGTTGAGGGACGAAAGAACTGGTGCAACCTTCAATGAACAACTACCAACAATCGATCAATCAAATTGCTAAATGCGAATGCAGAACTTGCAGAACCATTCTACAAGTGAATTATTGAATTTCTACATTCCATTAATGAACCACTATCTAGCCATCACACCCCATGAGCCACTACCAAGACCTTGCTTCGACCAACTGCAAGGCTTTGCCCATGGGGGTTGATTGGTGTACCGCACCTTGGTTGGCACATCTCTCATTAGCTGCGAATTGGTTGATATGAGTGAGCAAATTCTATGGTTTAAACGTCAGCTAACCTTTTTTTTTTGGTTGGCTAAGGTCAACCTCTTAGCAAAAAGTTTACAAGGATGATTAGCTAATGATGCATCGTCACACATAATCACAAATTTGGATTCTTGACATCCATTTTGCTGACAGGTGGCTCAGAAACTACTCCCCTGACCATCCTCCCGGATGTTTTCTCCGAATCTCTGAGGACCGTTACGAGATGGATCGTTTGGAATCCTCCAGGCTGCACAATGAGGTGCCCAGTGTCAAGCCACTTTGGGGACCGGTGACTCCAAATTGCCTCTGCCAAGGATGTCCTGCACCCGCAAAGTCTTGGTCACTTCAACATGGAAACTGCGCGGTAGCAGGGGGTACCTGTTGGTCATCCATGATCATGAGCCAGTACCCAGCGCGGTCAACTCACCAATCGGAGATCCAGCGGTACCGACGTAAGTTTGATGGTAGATCACCAGCTGTTTATGGTCAAACTGGGGTTGGTTAACCAGTTTTATGATTAATCACCAGGTTGCTAATCCGCAGTTTGATGGTAAATCATCAGCTAGTTTGTGGCTACTCGGCAGCTCGTTTCTGGTTAATCACCAGCTACTTCATGCACTGAATCACCAGCTACTTTATGTACAATAATCCACTAGTTTATACATGTTTCAACTAAATCACCCGCTAGTTTATACTAAATCACCGGCTCGTTTATACTTAATCACCAGCTACTTCAAATATTTACTTATCTTTTCATCCGCTGGTTAATACTTAATCATCGGCTAGTTTATGGTTGCTCGATCATGTTTAAGATGCCTTGGTCAGGTGATGATGCGCTTTGATCAGCTGAGAGGCTCCAGCAACGGCGTACGATGGAAACTGCTCATGCCGCTATGCTGTTGAGGAGGGACAGTGGCAAGCTGTGTTTAGAGGGCGTTGGAGATGAAAGAATAGTATATATATATATTTATAGAGATGCAGTATGCCCCGGCCGAAAAAGATCTACATATTCTTATGTATCCATTTCGATAAACTCAATAACTTGATGTATGCAGTGCATTCATTCATGCATTCATTAATTTATTTACTTGATTCAATCTTATTTACTCATTCATTTATTTGTTTGCTTGCCTGTTTATTTATTTACCTCTAAGCTTCTATTCATTAATCTACTTATTTTTGATTTGTTTTTATTCGTTTGTTTTCAACCTAATTTAAGCCTATATGAATACATGCCAAGAGCACGAAAACATGAGTCAATGTGCGTCATTGGGGCAGTTCTGGAGGTATCCATTGGTCATTCCATGATGGGAAAGGACAATGGGATGTTTCTCAAAATATGGGTGCCCCTGAATCATCCTTTGTGAGCCATTTATAGTAAAACCAAGCATTTTAGCTGGTGTATTCTCTGTTAAGCCTTTTTATTCCCTTGTTTATGGTATAGCAATCGCTAACCATTGTTAACCATCGTTCACCATCGTTCACCGTTGTTAACCATTGTGAACAATCAATAAATCAATTATTTTTTGGGCGCACCTATAGCTTAAGAAACCACCACCGGTCAATCATCGAAACGCGCTGAGGCAAAGAAATTCCAGCTGTGGGCCCTATCGGGTGGATATGCTGGATCAGGAGACCAAGAGCCCTGGCGTGGTGCAGTGGGTCCCTGTGACCCAGTTGATTGGGAGCACTTCATCGGGGCAGCAAACGAATACCTTGGTAACCAATAACCCAAAGGTAGAGTAACCAACAGGCTACTAGTAACCAAAACCAAAAGCCAATAAATGATCATTTTTGTAGGAAACCGTTGGCTTATGCCCAACTGCGATCAGGAAAACCATGACCTGATTATCGTCTCACAAAGTCAAGGTATCTCCTTAGCCAATGATGATTGGCAGAACGCTTCAGGTCATAGCTCATGCACCTTGCTCTGCTTAGACACCTATGTAGGTGAGCTGTCTCAGGTCCCGATTGAAAATCCAAGGATAGCCATCGACCTGGAAATCGTCAGTTGGCCGACGGCCCGGCACCTGAAACATCGATTGCTGGAGGCTCAAGGCTATCGCATGGTGAATCTGCAGTACTGGGACTGGCGTCGAGCCAGGACGGAGGAAGATCAAAACCTCTTTCTGGAGCGGGAGGTCACGCGAGTGTTGGAGTCTAATCCCCTTTCCACTGGGGGGGAAAAGCCTCAGATCGAATGAGCGACTGATGCGCCAACAAAAACGGAACAGCTCCAGTGATTGACCGGGTGGCAGGTGCGCTGGGGACGTAAATACATGGCATGGATACTGAATCCAGCAGCATTTTCAATTCTAATCGGCAAAGAAACCCAAGAAACCAGCAACTGATGCAGCTCTTGCTTTTGTTAGTGGGAAGGGCATCGAAATTGCTGTTGCGGAATCGTGATGTCCTTCGTGTTGCCATCTTAATGCCATTCTCGGAGCTTTCAGTTCAGTTCTCGGCTTAAGCAGAAAATGGGAAGTAAAAAAATGAAGCCACCCTGCCTGAGGGTTGGAACAAACCCTTGTCTGAACATGACCCTTGTCTTGACATGTCTGATCATGTCTGTATAAATCCTTGTCTGTGGCTGGATGATTGAGTTTGCAAAAGTTTTGCGCGGGAGTATGGACCAACTGATTGTTAATTGTATTCTTTTCCCTGGCTTGTGGCTTGTTTCAACCAAGCTACCGGTTTTCTGCACAAAGCACTCATTGATGTTTTTGATTGGGCCAGGGTCGGGAGGTTTCAACAAGAC
Organism: Symbiodinium kawagutii; assembly: GCA_009767595.1. Classification (NCBI taxonomy): domain Eukaryota; class Dinophyceae; order Suessiales; family Symbiodiniaceae; genus Symbiodinium; species Symbiodinium kawagutii. The sequence continues at coordinate 28,843 of VSDK01016176.1, forward strand.
CAGTGTGCAACGGAGCCATGACTGCACTGAACTCGCTTGCCGACGACTGACGTGACGGGAGATGGAGTGATGGCCCGGTGCATGTGGGCGCCATGGCGCCATGGAGACATGGCCTGCCACCCTGAGATCCGTGGATGCCTTGATCCTCCAGGGTCTGCGACCTGACCTGAGATCCGTCAACCTGGCCTTGCGAGCGGCGAGTTGGGGAGCAGCTCTGCAGCTCTTGCGACGCCTCACGGTGACGAGCTGAGAAACGAGCTGAGAGGTTAGACATGTTTAGACGCTCTCGTTGAGAGCTCTTGTCATTGATCATTGGGTTGTGGAGGATATCTGGCCAGAAATGACAGATTGAATCTGGTTTCTCCAACCATTTTTGACCAGTGTTCCTGCTCGTTCTCTGCCATTTCTGGATCTTCTCCATGCACTTCATGTACTCGCAAGCATTTTACTGCCCCTAGGTATGGAACTTGAGAGCAACAACCGTGACCTTCAACAGTTGCTTGCGGTCAGGATGGCCCTGGTACCGTGGCTGCTCGCACTTGGCCATGATGGCTACTTGTTTGGTTGAGGTTGGGAGGGCGGGCACCGTGACCCAGCCCAGCCTGTCCCGATGATGCAAAGGAACGTTTCTAATGCCAGCCACTACTAGTCCAGGGGCACCAGGCTGTCATCAAGTTGCCGCAATGGTTTTGGGATGTCCGCGGTGGATCACTCATCACTGTAGGTGGAGGTGATTGTTTGTTAAGTGCAGCGACACTGGAGAATGCTGGCCACATTTTGGATCATTTTGGAGCCACTTGTGGGTTGGAGCCAGCTGCTTTCAGGTGGACGTCATCACTTGTAACGCGGGCATTGCTGAAACTGGCCCCTGGCCACGTGCATTGGCGATGTTCGACAGCTTTCGGCGCAGTATGGTGCAGGCACGGGTATGTCAACCACGGGGGCCCCCATGGTCCTGCATGTTGAGATGGTTTCCATTGTTCATGAAACACCGCCCAAAATGGGGAACACACTTCTTGGTCTAAGTTCCGAATGGTTCCTCACAGCTGCTGATCCTGTTGTGTTTGATGTCAAGTTCGGGGTTTCTGATGCCCCGGCGAATCGTATTCTTCGAGGCAGACACCATCACCTTCAACTCGTTGCTAAGCAAAGTTTGGACGCTGGCTGGGCAGCTTCTTTTGATGCGAGGCAGTTTTGCGGGCTGCTGTGGATGGTGGCCAGTTCAGGGGATGCAACACATGGCAGTCCACGCATTCGGCACAGAAATTGGAGAAGCCAAACGTGCACTAAGAGTGGCCAAACTAATCTGGCAGCTACAAATCACTATTATTACAGGCCAAACTCTTTTGTTTTGTTGCGAGTCCTTGGTCATGGGTAGTACGTGATGCCTCCATAGCCACAGTCCGTCTATGCGACATTTTCGCTTTCTGGGCGCAAGGTCATTCCCTCCAAGCCACGATTGTCTCGCACAACACCAACATCCATGCGTGCGAAGGAGCCGGACTCCGCTTTGACAAGGGGACCTGACAGACCCACGGACGCTATTCCTCTCCATGCCTGAGAGAAAATGCTGAGCCGAGGGTTGCCCCCAACATCTGCGGTGCCAATCCAGGAGACTGGCAGATGTCACTCGATTTCCTGCACCAGATGCTTTCTGACCGTTCGGTCCTTCCGGATACGATTAGCTTTGGCAGCAGCATCTCCGGGTGTGGCCCCTCGTCTGGGATAGCGACCCCAAAAGGTCCAGGTCTCTGCAGGGTTAGCAGGTGAGGGTTGGCACTAAGGAAGAGCTGCTCGGTGGCGTGGCGCCATGAATCTCCTGGCCGATGTCCCTTCCAGACGCCTGCCAGTGAGTGTCGTCGCCGTGAACTCTGCCATTGCAGCCGGGTGCCTTGAGTGCAATCCATTCGTCCACGTCCCACACTGGGCCCCCCAAGCGATCTAAGGCCCTGGCAGAGCTCAAACGGTTTGCTTCAAAAGTGCCATGGCAATGTCGTGTCCTACAATGCTTTGGCTGCTGCCAGTGAGCTGCTCGAAGCAGAATGGGGCTGATAGGTCGCCCACTTCCTATGCAATTTTCTTGGCTGAAATCAAACAATATGTATCTGCTTTGAGTGTGCTAAAGCCTCCTGTGACCAGGTTTGGCCATCTTTGTGACTCATACTTCCGCTGCTTGATGCGGACATGACATGATACGGCATTTGTTTTCCATTTCTTTTCAGCAGCGAGGAAGGCCTCTCTATGGACTCGGACCTTGTCGGTTTTGGCAGCCTTGCGCTTGCGGGGCTTCCGCCGAAATCTAGTGATGTGCAATACTGCCATCAGCGCCTGCGAGGCCTGCAGCGTTTGGTGCCCCGGCCTGGCATAGCTCAACCATCACGGGCTGGGAATCTTTTGGTTCCCCGGACCTGGGTACAGCTTGGCCCCTGAAGCCACCAGCCCCCTGTGTCCAGGTTTGCAGCCGAAGCTTTGCTGTACAGCACCCCTCTTGCAGATGTGATGAGCTTCAATGCAGCGTTGTTTGGCAGCATTTGGGGTGGAAGTGCGAGCTGGGCACTGTCCAACGTTGGGGGTCAAGGCGGCCTGACAACAACAAACCACCCATTTTTCAGAAATGGGAGGCTCTAAAGGTGGAGATTCATCAGTCCCACCTGCGGACTATGGGGCCTTCACATTCCTTCACCTGGCCCTGGCATGCCCTCACCTAGCCTTGGGATGGAAGAAATGCTTAGGTTGAGCGCCTGCAGCTGGATGCGCGCACTTGAGATCTTCGGGCGCCTTTGCCGGAGCGGTTTGAAGGTTGCAGATGGGTCCGGACGATGCCAAACGGTTAGCGACTCTGAAGGAAACCATTTGATTTTCGAAGATTCACCGGAATTTTGATGGATGTTTGCGTCCAAATCTCTGGAAACGGTGCAGGAATGAAATGCAATCGGCTCAAACCTGGGACAGCAAACTTGTCAGAGCGAGGTCCAAAGATGCATTGTCATGTCAAAACGGACCAGCAAGACCCCAGTAAAGCCTTACATAGAACTTAAGGTTTTTTCTTCAGTTTTGTAGATGCCCATCAATTTCCTTGATTGAGTTCGGGATGAAGTCATCCTGCCATTCCCACTACCAATCTAACATAATCTAACAATTGTTTTGGCTTCACGATTTCCTGAAGTGGTTGAGATTTCCATCGGCACCTTGGCCTTGGGGTTGCCGCCGTGTCAGGCCTCCGTGGTGACCTTGAACTCTTCCATCGTTGCATGCGGGCCGCGTTGGCCGCGCGCCATCTTGCTGCTGGGTGATGTTGCCGATGCCGTGACCTGCAATGCAATCATCAATGCGTGCAACAGCTGGCAAAAGGCGGGAGGTTGGGCTGGCAGGAGTCCTGATTCGGCTAGCGCGGTAAACAAGTAATAAGTAAATAATGAATATGAATACAGATGAATACAGATGAATACAGATGAATACAGATGAATGAATGAATAAATGGATAAGTAAATCAATGTACAATGTGTATATTATATCTATATATACATTTATATTTTTGCATATATATATATATATACATATGAATGGAGGTTGTAATCATGGACGCAACTTGACCCTTCGGAAGGCCCGCGGCTTGTTGGGCATCATGTTGGATCGGCGCTGCCAAAGCAACGCAGTGAGCTGCAGCACTCTGATCTCCAGCTGCGGGTCGCAGTGGAGGACTTCACTGCAGCTGCTGGAGGACCTGAAGCGGCAGAAAGTGGTGGCCAACGAGGCACCGCCATGCGATGTTTGATGTTCAACAGTTGGACGGTCAGTGATGCTTGGTGAGCAAGGGGGCTCTTGACAGCGACCATTGAGGGGGAAGGATTCGGAAGGATTCTAACTTTGCCAACCTCTAAGATTGGTATTTCACGAGCCTGGCCATCACCTCGCCCCACCGTAGGTGGCCTACAGTGCTGTAATCAGTAGCTGCGAGCAGGGGGAGGACTGGCGTGTTGCACTGGCAGTGCTGGGCTGCATGCAGGACCTAGGGAGCCCTGGTGGTGTGGTGGAGTCTCGCAGGTAAAGCTATTCATCCATATGGGCAACCCCACGAACGGTAAATAAGACATTAGGTTACTAATTTGATAGATTTGCATTCTCCAGTGAACAGTTCAGGCAAATGCTCGGCAATCTTTGGCAGTTTCTTGGCCCTGTCCGGCCCTTCTTTCTTTGAGCATTGTGGGGTTCCATTTGCGGTTCATGGTCCAATACAGTAGCAGTGCTCCTTAGATCATGGATCTCAACCCATTGTATAATCGTAACTGCCATTGAAAATGACAGAATTTTACACTTTGCAGTCTGAGAGCTCCCGCCAGGATCTTGCTTTGTTGGCCAATGCTGTCGCCATCAACGCTGCGATCAGCGCATGTGCAAAGTGCATACGGTGGAAGGACACTTGGGTGGCAGTTCCAGGGTGTTGGGGGTCAATTGGTTGCTGCTTGCTGCTTGAGCGTGGGCTGCTATTGAAGTATTATAACCTTTGCATCATTGAAAACGAGTAGTGATGAATCGTAGTCATCATTCATTGACCACTGTTGACTAGCCATCTTCAACCATCAAGGTAGTCCAATTCAGCAGTCGACTATCCGGGGCCAACTTGGCAACATAGCAAGTCACTCTAGGCACTTTTCAGCTTCAACATGTTGATGTTGGGGGAGCAGATGAGAGTAGGGAAATGAGCACAAATGGGTGGCCATTACAAACTATTGATACCAGCTGCCAAACCACTTGTCCAAACCCAATGGCCTCCTTTTGAGCTGAGGAAGCGCTATGTTTGCTGGACGCCTCGCGGGTTGCCCGGCAGGATGATGTGGTAAGTTACAGCGCGGCCATCAGCGCCATGAGCAGTTCAATGCAATGGGCCTTGGCCCAGAGAGTCTTCGCCATGTTGGATGATGAGCCGGACCTGCAGTGCTGCAACTCCCTGCTTTGGGCTTTGGCCAATGCCACGCAGGGGCAGAAAGCCCTGGAGATGCAAAGTACCTTGGAGTTGTACCAACTGCGAGGGAATGCCATCACCTTGAGCGCGTGCATCAGTGCATGTGAGAGGTCTGATCGATGCCAGGAGCTCCAGCCGCTGTTGGCAGCCTTGGATGAACAGATGCTACAGGATGCGCTTGAAGCAAAGCTTCTCCTCCAATGATGCAAAGCAAGGCGATTTTGCCATAGCTCCAAGGAACTTCCAGTGTTTGAGCTTCGCAGGGTTTCCAAAATTCTGAGGAAATAGGAGCCAGAAGTGAAGAAGTGAATAGGTTTGCTCCATGACTTTTCTGGAGCAACATTGGCAGGTGATGAATTTGTGTCCTACGTGGTTGAATGGGTGTGAAACCCAGGAGCAAGGACCATGTTCAGCAGCTTCCACCTGAGCAATTTGTCGCCGGTAGAGCGTGTGGAGTTATCCTTCAGGCTGAGCACTTTGGGCCTCCCAAAGTGGATGGTTGACTTGTTCAAGATAACTTGTAAAGAAGATATGTAAAGATATGTAAAGATGACTTGTTCAAGGCTTCGTGTACGGAGTACGGTCCGCAATGCCCTTGAGGCGAGGGCCTGGGTGATTTTTAGGTCGTACCTGGCTCTCGTTTTTGTTTGCCTCAAAGGGATTGCAGAAACACATGTCTTTGTGATGTGTGTCAGGTGAGGCACCTTGATATCCAACCCTCACCCAGAAATCATCACGGGAAGCCTCTTTTCTTTCCTAAACTTAAGGGTGTGATTTCTAAAGATGTTTCTTGGTGACATCCTGAGGGTCGATGCTTATGCCCTTGTACCATCTTGCACCTCAATGCTGCCATTTTCTCAAGTTCAAGCTGCCCCGCACAGTGCCTGGCTCTGCAATCTCCCCCAACTGCAGCCTTTGTCGGTCGCCATGCCTGCCACAGACCCCCTAGTGGAGGATGAGTTCGCGAACCGAGATGCCATGGGCTTGCAACCTCTGACTGAAAAAACGGAGACGGAAGATCAGGCATTCTGGAAATACGTGACTTGGAACAATTAGCCATTAGTCCTTCCTGTGGTGCCTGTGGCCCTGTGGCCGGAGCTAAGGTCAAGATGATTCAGATCATGATTCCTTTGATTTCGCTGGGCTTCGCCGTCGGCACATACTTTGCAGTTGTGTATTTGTTGGGAGGGAAGACCATACTCGAGACAAAATTCAGCTTCATTCAGCAGCACCTTGCCTTAGCAGATTTTTTGTTCAGTTGGAACTGGTTGAAAAGCTCTAGAAAAATGTGGGGGTGATTCCAAAATCGCTCCGGCCTATGGCGCCTAAATGCCAGCTTTTGTCTGCTTGGCTCGGTGACCGATTCCTTTCCGGAGACGTGGTGGCGCTTGTTTGCATCGCTAAGGTATCAACTGAGCTATGTCTTCCTGGCTGTGTACATAGTGCATTACACTCGTGGCATCCTGGCACTATTGGCCAACAGCGCCCGGGCTGGCGCGCGCGTGGACCGACCGGATCAGCACATCTACAGAGTCATGTCAAGCTCTGGGCCTCTGAAGGAGCGGCAGGGTCATAGCTGACTGGTCAAGATGTATGGTTTGGATTTAGTTTGGCTGTTGGATGATGTTGGATGATGTTGGATGATGTTGGATGATGTTGGATGTGATTAGTTCATATTGGGTTCTTGGTTATTAGTTAGGCTATTTGTTGCTTTCCGAGTTTGGTGATATAGATAAACATAGGTGTGAATTTGTACGAAATATACAGAAATGTCACCAGTGCTGACTGTTCTGCCCAACAAGTTGCAGTTTGGACGTGAATCTTGACCAGCTTTCAAGAACAAAATCGCCCCAGTTTACCTGCAGCTGGTGCCTTGCTTGAAATTCAGTAGAGAGTTTCAGGTTGGAATTCCTTTTGGTCGGCGAGATTGGCACGCAGAAGGGAGCAAACACAAGTGTTTTTTTTTGGTACCAGGTGATCCTTTTCCCAACCAATTTTGTGATCTGAGACCTGTGACCGCAGGATGCTCCTTATGTGCTGATGGCCAACACTGGGGCAGCTGGTCGCTTCAATCGTGTGCAGCGGGCGGTCTTTAACACGGACGAGTCGTTGCCAGGGTCACTTGACGTTGGAACAGTCCTGTCTTTCCTTGTGGCAGAGACAGAAGGATAGAATAGAATAAGAAAAAAGAGAGAAATAGAGAGAGAGCGAGAGAGACATAGATAGAGAGAATAAGAACCGAATCATCAGAGGAAAAGAGAGAGAGAGAGAGAGAGAGAGAGAGGGGGAGAGAGTGTTGCTCCTGGACGCGCAGATAGCGCATTGCTTTCTTGAAAATTTGCTATGGTTTTGCCCCCCGCTATCTCTGGCGTCCGTTTTATGCTTCCCTTTTGGTGCCACATTTCATCAAAACAGGTAGGTTAGAGTTTTCATGCACATGCGTGCTTGCACCCACATGGGAACCCGGAAGTGAGCAGGGCTATGACTACAGGATGGATTGAATCACTTGGGCACTCTGAGGCTGTTGATCAACACAGTCCTGGCCAGTGCTGTCTTCGGGCCAGTGATTTTGCTGCCGCTGCTGTTGCACCCTGGCCACGCAGTAGTGTTTCCCTGGGTATGCAGCTGGGGGGAGTCAGCAGCACCCTGGCCTCCTGTAGAGTGCAAGGCCTGGTTCATGCGTGAAAAGTTGTGGCCATTCCGCTGTGAAAACTAACGATCGGATTCGCCATGATTGAAGACTTGGACGGCCGACGCGCGTGCAGAGTCAGAATGGCTGCTAGTGATAAACTAACCAAGTCTCTAATCAGTCGGGGCGGAGGTAGGGAAATTGACGGTTGCTCGTCAATCACAGCTCAGGTATGTCTATGGCCGTGTGTCATTCGCGGTCAAGTATAAGAACTCCCTCAAAGCTCGTGGGGCGGGCTTTTTGCCTTCCATGATCGGCGAGAAATGGATGGAAGGCCCGGAGCTCAGTACCTGCACCAACCCTTGATGGCCCATGGCACTTGTGGTGCTTGTGCATTTCCTTCCATGGTAGGACTCATCCTGTTCTCCGCGATCAAAGGGCTCTTTTTCTGAGCCGACTGAGCAGTAGATGTGCCCTGGCGTCCATGATAGATGGCTGTCTCACAATTCGCTTAAGGCCGAATTCTTCCCTCAGTGGGATTTATGGCCAAGGAGACGGGTATTGAAACGCCCAAGAACAGGAGAGAAAGGTGGTGGATGGTGGATTGTGCTGGTAGCTGTCCATGATGCGGGCTGGGCTGGCTATGCAACTGCGCATGCATTTGTACACGCATATAGCGTATAGACCTTGATATATGGTTTCAATCATCCGTGATTAAGGCGAAAACATGTGTTGGATTATCCTTCCCTGTGCATGTGGCAATGGTGTCTTTGGACTTAATGAATTTTTTCAGCCAGTGAAACCGTTACAGTTCTGCCTTTTCTAAAGCATGGATATCCATGTTCCACAGAATCATATAATGGGAGATGTTCCACGACCCGTGGTCTGACATTCTGCGCCATGTCAGAGTAGTTGCTCGCAATTCGTGACTTTGAATGTGGGCACTGGCCCTTTCCAGCAGCCATTTCAGAGTCAATGTAATCCATTGTTCTGGTGGCTGCGTCTCCGCAGATTGCCACTTGGCACCGGGTGACTATGGAACCCAAAGCATAGAAGCTCCAATGTTGGAAAGTTGTCCAGGTTTGAAATGCACCGAAACCTCAACGATGGCCTCGCCAAAAGCAAAGCCTGCACGATATTCCAGGGGTGTGTCAATATCATTGGAAGGGCTGGAGCAACGTTTGAAACCAAGCTAGTCAAGTTATCGACCGTTTATTGAAATAACTTAACCAGGTGACGCAACACAACCAGTTATAGTGTAACCATTAATGGACAAGTCATTGACCATTTATCAACTATTAGGTGCATACAAAGGAGTCAACATTCGTTCACAGTAGTGTTTAGTCCTACTAACATCTTTTAAGTATTAACTAGTCAACATTACTTCTCGTACATCAGTTGACTATGAACTACTCAAGATTCGTCAAATTCTCCTTGTGGTGCACTGTTGTCCTGTGGCCTTGCGGTGTTTTCCGAGGAAGTCATGTGGCTCATCACCCTCCTGGCGCCTGTGGCGGCGCTGGTGTTGGATGAGTCGTTATTGCAGGTGCCTGGGGCGTCCAGCCGTGGGCTTCAGACACCAAGCGAAGAAGGAAAGGCATTGGGTGTGCTAGATCAGGTGCGCCCTTACACATTAGTGTGCAGATATGCATGTGCAAAGGCCAGTTTGTTGTTTGCTAGGCGGGCATCCGTTTTTGCAGCATGCCGGGGTTATAGCCTGCTATCAACGTCATTTTGCTACATTTTGCCTCTGTTGTGGTGTTATGTCCGCCCCCCAAGAATCCGGTTAGAGACAAACTGCTAAATTTCCTCTGCAGATGGTTTAGGTTACACCCTGCAGTTTTCGTGTGGATGAATGTTGCAGTTCAAATGCGGGGTATATGCAGTTGAGCATGCGCGCGCAGCATATCAATCATGTACAGCTACAGTCTTTTTGGCCCATCATGTTTGCTATGTGATTTTCAACTTTAGGGCAAACCCGCTACGGACGCCCTGGCAAAAAAATATCTGCAAATAGCCCGTAAAATTCAGATGGAAACACATCCTGACATGGTCATTGCGTTGGTTGAGAGCTTGCTTTTGGCTCAGATTGAACCCATACACAAGCACCGCAAGAAACCTCAACACCTCTTGTGCTCGTATGTGTTTGTGTGCAGAGCTTGCCTACCTTCTGCTAGCCACTTGCACTAGCCACTTGCACTAGCCACTTGCAAATGATTGAGTCCCTTTTTTCGTTGGCACAGTGTGGGATTTTTGCGTCAACAAGGACATGGCAAATGCCATCACTCGTCCCCTTGTGGGGCCTTGGCACCCACAACAACCACAGCCCAAAGGCCTCAAGTCATCCCTTCCGCTGTATGGGAGTCGCTTCTCTTGCCTGCCATGGATGCGTTGTTCACGGATCCCAACTGCAGCGCTTCTGCGGCGTGGTCCTCGTGGCTCAGCACTTTGCAGGGCCTCGGTGGCTTGGACCTGGGACCCTTTGGCGCTGAGTTAACGGCCGAAGGAATCAAGGCACAACAAGCTGAGGAGACACCACGGGGGGCTTGGAGGGGCTTGGAGGGGCTTGGGAACATTGAACTGTTCATTTTGGCTGGTTTATAACTCTGACTCTACCGATAGAAGGTGCCCTGTGACCTCCTGCCTGTGACTTTTTCCCAACCTTTGTGCACTTTTTCCCAACGTTTGCTGCCTGAGTAATGGCACACTAGCCATCCCAAGCTCTGGCATAGAGGCATCTTGGCAAAATGAGAGCACGTCAGAATGCAGTGTCAAAGATCGCAAAGTTTTGACCACCAGGAACCTTTTCTTGTGCTCAACCCAAGATGATCAAGGCAGGACCAGGGCCCAACCTCCTTCCGTCTCCCAGGAGGCAGCCGTAGCACTGGGCCTTGGTCCCGACAACAGTTGCTTCCTGGGCAGTTCCACCCTGTTGTTGGCGCAGGCCAGGGCGGCCAAGGGCATCCAAAGACCTGGTTCTTTGTGGGGCTGATCAGCGGCTGATCCAGGCTGAAATCCTCGCGTTGAAATGGGGTTTTGTGCGGGTAGTACGTTGGATCATTTGGATCAGTCAATCAGCTGATTCACAACTGATGGTACTTATTTGGGTTGATCAGAAATAGGGTGCACCATGCGGTCAGAGATCGCGCCCAACCACTTTAAATCTGAGCTGATTCAGATTCATGCAGGTTGACACTCTCCGGTGAGCCAAGGGATTTGGGGAAGTTCCCATGATTGATGATCATCAAAGATTTGCCATTTCTGGCACTATCCCCTTTGGAAGGCAATCACAAGCTAGCCCCGGTCAAATGGGTGACTTCTGAGATCGATCGTAGTTTTTTAAACCCCAGTCTTGCTGTTTGTTGCTTATCCCCTATTCTTGACCGTGAGAATCCCGAACGTAAAACCACTGCGTCAAACAACTCACTGGCATGGACCTCCATGGACCTCCATAGATCTCAGCATCTGCACCCCAAGGCAGCAGCCCATGCTGGGCCACCCGCCGTTGCAGGTCGTAGGTGCATGGCGCCGCGGTCGTTTCGTCGCTGCCCTGCAGACCTTCGTGTCTTGGCGCCATCGGCGGGGTGTAGGGCGGGAGATCTTTGTCATGGTGTAAATGTTTCATAATTCTATGTATATCTATATGTATCTGACATTTCAGAAAAAATGTTCATATATCTATATGTGGTATATGAAGAAGAATGTCTTTGAATGTAAAATGTACATTTGTATGTAAACGGATGCACGCCTATTACTTGTATCACCATGTGGTGATTCATGCAAAGGTCATTCGAAGCGGAAAGCCAACGTTGTTTTTAGTGCATTGGTAGTGAGGAGTGGCTTCGGACCATAGGATTTGTATGAGTAGTGGCTCTGCATCTAGTATGGGCACAAAGAAGGTATTGCGCAGATGACCAGGATCATTGTAAGTTATAAAGTTAAAAGGTACCATGGCATGAGTGGCGTGAGGAGGACATGCATTTGCTCTTTGCTGTGCCAATCATGTCCTTGTTATTAAGGAGGCTCTCAAAAATCGTGATTCATGCGGGTAATCCCTTGCATCTAAAGATACGCCTCCCCGGCTTCCATCAAAATGTGCAGGTCCCTTACTGAACCGGCGGACTGCTGAAGTGTCCTTTGAGGCAGTCTTGCATGACCACTTCTTGACTGCAGCACATCCTGGCTTTTTTCTGCACAGTGCTTGGCCGCTGGGTGACCAGGACAGCTGCAAATCGCAGATGCTGAGAGGCTGAGAGTGGTACTGTGAGGATGGACATGCTTGGACACCAACAAACCAGCAAATTGAAGTTCATCATAGTTGCGTATGGTTGCCATAGTTCAGCCAGCTAAAAGTCCAGCTTGGAAGCGTTCTCCAGCCATCTCAAGCCTCAACGCTGGGCCCAGGACGTTCGTTTTTGGAAGGACCGGTTGCTGTACCAGATCCGCCGCTTCCGACAGATTGTGGGCCGCAGCCTGGACCAAGGGCAACAAGCTTTTGACCAGATCCCTGATGCAGTGGAGAAGGACCAGCCAGCAGTCAGGGCTTGACCAATCCTCTTCCCATACTTTTCCTATATATGGGGCCTCTCAAACAGAAGGGGCCCCCAAAGTTATGTTTGGTATTGCTTGAAATGGTTCATATGGCATGATGTGGCTGTGCCCTATTTTGAGAAACGCCGATGTTCATTTTTGGTCGGTATATCTATGCTTGTTGGCATTGTTGTTCATGTCAAGGATATCTCTGCGTGAGACTTGCTGGACAAAACACCCTGCTATCTATTTGTGCATGTAGGGTTTCAAGTCGCCCTGAGGAGAACCTGGGAGGCTTTGCTTCTCACGCCTTGCAGCAGATCGAGCGGCGAAACTCTACGGCTCCTTGGCCCTGGGAGTTGACGCCTGCCGCGGCCTTGATCCCCGGCAGCAGCCTGCCGCCTGTGCGGGTCTACGTCTACGATGAGTTCGAGGCACCGGGCCTGGGGCCCTTGACGCGCTCGGCGGCGTTCTGCCACTACCGGCAGTGGGGGATGGACGTTGGGTTCCACGACTTTTTTCGGACCTCGCCGGTGCGAACCTTCGAGCCGGAGGAGGCCGACTATTTCTTCGTGCCCAGCTATGCGTGCTGCCACCAGGTGGCTGGCATGGCAGATTTTCCGGACTTGGATAGGGATCATGAGAAGGCTGTCTCGCAGCTGGCCTACTTCCACCGCGCTGGTGGGAGAGAAGCTTGTCTCCACGGCCAAATTTTCAGTGTTTACATGTTTTTACCCTTGGGAAAGAGAACCAGTGTTTTGGGCGAGGGGGTCGGTGACACCCACTGTTTGTTTTGTCCATGTTTCGGTATTTTGCAAGCCCAGGATCATATCTTTTCTTTCCATTACATTGACCTGTTTCCTTCCTGGCGCAAGCGCATTCCAAAGAGTGTGGTTTTGACGCCGGAGACGGAAGTGGGCTTTGAAAGGTCTCTGGATGATTTCGGGTTGGATCAGACCCGCTTTCCACCTTTCAACCCCTTGAAGGACATCGTTGTGCCACCGTCCCTGGATGGCAAGAGAGAGGTGTCCGAATGCGGAAAGTGATGGCTCCTTAAGTCCGAATTCGTGGAATAGAAGGATGACCACCATGATTGTGATGGCATCAGTGGTGATGATCAGAGTTCGATTTGTTTGTTGCAGATGTACATTGTTATCCTCAGCAGGGCCGGAGTCATGGGTCCCTTGCGCGCTTGATCCATCTCGGAGGTACATCAACATGAGGGACATTTTGGGATTCCATCGCCATAGCAAGGTGGGCTGGGGGGGTGAAAGCTGTCAAGCTGAAATTCCGGTGTCGCCTGACTGCGGTCTGAACAATTCCGCCGGGCCAGCTGTTGATTTTTGGCGTCGACTCCGGCCAGCTGTTGCACTCATTTGGACCTTTGGACAAAGCTCACCTGCCACATTTTTTTACCTACAGAAACGAGAAAAAAAACTGTGTGACAAAACACTACAAGATAACGCAACATGAAACACCATGACACTTGACATAACACGACATGAAACATGAGATAACAAGATGATACAACTGTATTCTCCAAAGAACTCCTCTCCAATCCTCCAAAATCTTCTCTAAGTACACCTCCACTTCGTGGACGAAGCTTGGGGTACTTCTCCACGCACGGCTTGGGGTCTCTCCACGCATGGCCTTGGCCTCTCCGCTTCGCTCCTTCGCTCCAGGCCTTGGGCTCTCGCTCCATCCTGGCCTCGTTCGCTGGAAAGCTGTGGCCCGCGGAGTCCGTGGCGGAGGCCGCGGAGGTGCGCGACCGCGTGGCTGCGCTGGGCTCGGCTCCCGGCTTTCGAGCCTTGGACACGTCCCAAGGGCCTTGGGGAAAGGTGGTGGAAGGGTCTTGGGACACCCACATAGCCCAAGGGTCATGTCATGTCATGTTAAGTCTATGTGGAAATCCTGTGGGAAGCAGGTGGAGGTGTAGATGTGAGCAAAGCCGACATGTTTGGAATTGGTCTATCTGGGTGTATTCAGATTTTTCGTGATGTTGCAGAAACTTGAAAGTATTCCAGATCGTTTACATTCAAACAAACACACGCACAGACAGAAAATACAAACACACATTTGCAAACACATTAATTAGCGAACATATCGGTACGCATACACGGAGCGTATTTTTTGTGTCCTGTGAAAGATGCTATGATTATTCAATCTATCATAAGTGCAGCTCGCACATATGCACAGTCACTCGAAACACGTCACATGAAGGCCACAAAGCTACACAGCAGGACAAACCCATTGCTGGTTTACTGTACCTTCACCGTGGTCGCTCTGCAAGTGAGGAATTCATGGCTACGCGAGTATCAAAGACATGCTCAATCCAGATGGCATGCAGAGGCTGGAACATGGCCAAGGCTTGTTTTTCGTGACAGGGCTGGGCGGCCTTGTTGTCAGGTCCCTGAAAAACAAACTCCACCAATCTGCTAATTTTTCGGATGCATGCTTCATCTTCTTTACCAAGCTTACTATTGATTATATACATATATGTATATATATATATATTTTTTTTTTTTAAAATATGTGGGAAAATCTGCCAATGTTTAGCATGATCATTAAGAATTATCTATTTTGTTCAGCACAGATCTTCACGAAGCGATATGGGGATGTCCTACCCCTCAGCTTGTGGAAAGGCTCATGGGCGACAGCGTTTTCTGCCTGGTGCCACGTGGTCGTGCAGCATGGTCGGTCCGCTTCTTTGAATCTCTTTGGGCTGGCTGTGTGCCAGTACTTTTGTCGGATCATTATCAGCCATCTTTTGACCAGCTCTTCGATTCAACGCAGATGCTTGGCTTGGACTTCAGTCCTCATTTGAACTTGGTGGCCTCAAAGAGGTGCAATCAGTAGTGACTGTTTCTAGCATTTTTTTTTGAGGGTTGCATGAAACGCATGACCCAGCTCAGAGGTTCGTCATTAAATGGCCCGTGTCTCGCATCGATGAGTCCTTGGTTTCCTTCTTGACCAACTTGCCATTGGACGTGGCGCGACGCTACATAGCAAATGGTCGCAATGTGCGGTGTAGCTTGGTTCATTCATGGTCACAATTTCTAGCAGGGAACTGTTTATGAATGTGGCGAAAGCGCTTCGGCATGGGTCAACTTGTTGGATTTGTTGGCTTTGATCACCTGCTGGATCGACCCAGGTTGGTACCTGTACCCACCTCCGGAGGTCTCGTGGATTGGTGATTGGCAAACTCGGCAGTTCGACTGCAGCAAGGGTCAGGAAAGGTGCGACTGCTCCGGATCACCCATGGTCAAGCCCCACACTTCAGCAATAGAAGGCCTGTGATACCCACAATGCTGATGTCCGACCACATTGTTGATTACGCATGGCGGTTTGTTAATGTACTACTTGATATCCATTAATTCCAATCCCTGAGGGTCAAGCCCGTGCCTGCGGTGTACTGCATGGCAAACATGCATGTTCACACGCACATGGACTCTCGTTGTGTTTGTTCTCTCTCTCTCTCTCTCCCCCTCCAAATGAACTGTTTGATGCGTGGTGCATTTGTTTGGGTACTTTCGAAACTTGGGAGACGTTCAAAGCATGCACTATCTTCTATATAGAAGATTTTTGCAAGGGCCTCATGGACCAATATTGTATCATGAGGCATGAGCTGGAGGAAGTGGAGAAGCACGTGTGTCCGAATTTGTCCTCGTCGCGCAACGCCTTCCAAGCAGTGGTGGAGATTCTGGCTCGCAGAAAGGTGGCGAGCCGCGTGAGGCCTGGGGCGCAAAGGGGTGTGGGAGGCTGGAGCTTAAACTACCTAAATTGAAGTCAGAATACCATTGGCAAAGCATTGAATGATCTCATTGGCACATGGATACCATCACATATAGCTCTCACGGTTCATGCGCGTGCCTGCACGCACAAAGTCAACTCCTCCCTTCTCTGTTGCAGGCCTGAAGCCTTCTACATTCCAGACCCGCAGCAGAATTTCGAAGTTACCGTGGTGGATCATCGGTTACAGCCTTTGACCGGCGCATCGATTTAAAAAGAAAGCGAGCATGGAGCTGACAGCTCTCTGAAGTATTCTGAGTAGCCGATCGGTCATGATTCGCGAGATGGTTTCAAATAAATCTAAGCTCACATGGGTTTGGCTGGTAATGGCGTCGCTACAAGTCCTGTGGGAGGGCGCAGTCAAAATGTTTGAATTTGCCAAGATTTGTAGTTCAAAACCTGCTAGCCCTCCAGATTTTCCCTTCCAGAACTGACCCAAAGCTTCTCCCAGCCGCGCGGTCCAGGTGAGCAGCGGCTCACCGGTGAGCAAGGTGGTGGCCTTGCTGCAAGGCATGAAGCAACAGCTGGACTCCGAAGCCTCAGAAGAGGCAGAGCTCATGGAGAAGCACAGCTGTTGGTGCAAGGACTGCTGGAAGGAAGGTGGACCGCATGGTGCTGCCAGGTTGGGAACCCCAAAGTTATGGCTGGTTGATTACATTTATTGCTGTAAATGGTTGCTACTGGATGATTTGGGGGTGATCCCGATCTTGAGAAACGCCCACGTGTGTGATCAGCCGGTCTGTTT
Organism: Symbiodinium kawagutii; assembly: GCA_009767595.1. NCBI lineage: Eukaryota > Dinophyceae > Suessiales > Symbiodiniaceae > Symbiodinium > Symbiodinium kawagutii. Next base: position 45,499 of record VSDK01016176.1, read on the forward strand.
CCTTAGGGTTCTTGCAGAGGAGAATGGAGAAGCAAAAGAGAAGGCCAGGGAGTGGATGCGAAGCGCAAGGGTGTGAAGAGCGCAGGGTGTCACCTGTCCTGGCTTCGACCCAAGCGTTTGCACACGGAGCCCACTGTGAGATCCCCATGATGGTTGGTCCGCGATGTTCGCAGGCCATTCTGGAGGCCACTTCCAAAATTGAGGCGCTGCAGCCTGGGATGGTACTCGTCTTGCAATATATTTCCAAGGACTTTCCACTTTGAACTCATCAATTCTTGGAAACGTCTTTGTTGAAGCGAGACTCGTAGATGTGAGCTAAAATCTTGATGACTCAAGTCTATGCTAGCTGCTAGCTGGTAGAGATGCTGATGTCGCTGACGCCCCTGTGGACAACACACATCAGCCTTGCACCAGGAGTGGGAGGCACGGATAGCAGAGCTCAGCGCGCTGAGCTCCCGGCTTGGAACAGAGTACAAGAACTTGCAACTTGGCATGTGGCAGCCGGTTTTTTCTGCCTTTTGTTGGGGAGGGCAAGCAAAGTGAGAGCCCACAACTCCTCAATAAAGTCAATACTCCTCATACTTGGGGCTTTCGCGGCTTTCTTGTGTCCCAGTTCTCTTTGCTGGTCCTGGTTTTGCTGATCCACAATTTCCAGCTGTTTGATGGCCTAAGGCAGGAGGAAGTTAATAAGAACCAAGCATCCATGGATGAATCCATGGCACTTCGGAAGAAGGAGGCGGGTTGGGCTTGCAGCCCCAAGTCCTATGGCACAGGATGGAATCTTCTAAATGTGAATTCCGCCTCCAATTTCCCTGAGAATTAGCTGTGGCAAATTGCAGATGAAAGCTATCAAACTAGCTGTGTGGGGTTGGAGAGTTGGGTCAGTTGGTCAAGTCAGGAATACCATTCCGCCAAATTTTTTGCAGTCAGAGACGGTCGCTTTGTTCTTATGGTTGCTTCAGGTTGCCAAATTTCAAGAGGACGAGAAAGAATTATTCAACAGCCTTGGTTCAGCCGCGGCCTCGGCCCATAGAAATCTGTGGCTGCGGAGAGAGAGGTTGCAAAATAATTACCACCACACTATTGGGAAGGCCACCCCCCCAGCGATACTGTTGCGTGGTGCCTGTTTTAAGGTAGGGAATAATTACCACCACACTATTGGGAAGGCCACCCCCCAGCGATACTGTTGCGTGGTGCCTGTTTTAAGGTAGGGAAGCGCCGCATGTGCACAACGTTTGGGCAAATAATCAGATGGTTTTAGGGACAAAGCGGCTGACGGAACTGTTGCACCGCAGAATTCAGTGCTCCCAGACCCTAGCAAGAGCTCGTCATTCCTGAGGTCTTGTAAGTGACCTATCTAGGACCTAGAACCGCGATTAGTTCATGACATCGCGTAACCAAAGTAGACCAGTAGAACAAGAATGTGATCCAAGAATCATTTTTTGGCACCATGCCATTGTGAGCCTTGCCACCCGAGCAAATCACACAGAGCTGTTTCTCAGAACATTAGTGATTGTTAATGATGGTTAATACTTAGCACTTAAAAGTCTCAGCACCCCTTGCACTCGGCTCATGCGCCGACAACGCCGTTTCTGTGGCGTGCTGTTGCTGGGTCTCTTGGCCCTGGCTCCAGCTTCATTGGGGCCCAAGAAGTCTCTGCAGCAGTTGGGGAAATGGACAAACCAGGCAGGAGCCAAAGGAGCTGAGCAGAACTGAGGGGCAAAATGTACGGGTTAATGAACGAACTTGTTAATGATGGTTAGTGATGGTTATTAATAGTTAATCATAGGAATGATTCGAATGTTTGGTGATGATCCTTTTTTGTAAACGGGTTCAGTGTTGTGTTTCCACAGGAAGGTGGATAGGTGCGTCAATGGTGTGAGAAAATGCCAACGAGGAAGTCCGCGAATATATGAGCAAGTATGCTGCATGCTTGGTCGTGCATTCAAACCTCGTCATGATGATATAGTGGCTCCCCATGCGGCCAATGAACGGGCTTGACCACTTTCGATGGCTTAATTTCAATTCTTCCAAGCAGACTCCCCGCATCCAAGGGGTACCGAGGAAAAGGTCCCCAGTAGCCACAAACAAGTTGTTAATCACTCCCAGTAAGCCAAAGTCGCTGGGCAGCTGGGCATCTCTGCATTAGGCTCTTAGTCGGTTCAAGTCTGGAGTAGAAGAGCCTATATACATCTATATACCGCTATGCTTCATTTCGCTACTCGTTGTCGTCGCTACTCGTCGTCCTCCTCCTCCTCCGCCTCCGTCTCCTCCTTCTCCTTCGCCTCCTCCTCCTCCTCCTCCTCCTCCTCGTCGTCGTCGTCGTCGTCGTCGTCGTCGTCGTCGTCGTCGTCGTCGTCGTCGTCGTCGTCGTCGTCGTCGTCGTCGTCGTCGTCGTCGTCGTCGTCGTCGTCGTCGTCGTCGTCGTCGTCGTCGTCGTCGCCTTCGTCGTCGTTGCGATTGTGATGGTTGTGATGGTTGTGATGGTTGTGATGGTTGTGATTGTGATTGTGATGATGGTTGCGATGGGGTCATGGACGGTGTATGACGTGGTCCTGGTCGCGGTTCTGGTCGCGATGGTGGTTGTGGTTGGTTGTTCGCTGTTTGCTGTTGATTGCAAGTGTGGTCGTGGTTGCTATTGTTCTTGTGCTTGTTCGTTGTGGCTGTTGTTCTTGTTGCGGTTGTTGTTCTTGTTGCGGTTGTTGTTCTTGTTGCGGTTGTTGTTCTTGTTGCGGTTGTTGTTCTTGTTGCGGTTGTTGTTCTTGTTGCGGTTGTTGTTCTTGTTGCGGTTGTTGTTCTTGTTGCGGTTTTTGTTGTGGTTGTTGTTGTTGTTGTTGTTGTTGTTGTTCTGGTGGTAATGGTGGTCGTCGCTGTCGCTGTCGCTGTCGCTGTCGCTGTCGCTGTCGCTGTCGCTGTCGCTGTC
>VSDK01016176.1:48844-64340 GCA_009767595.1 Symbiodinium kawagutii
GTGGTGGTGGTGGTGGTGTTTTTGTTCTTCTTGTTGTTGTTGTTGTTGTTGTTGTTGTTGTTGTTGTTGTTGTTGTTGTTGTTGTTGAACATGTTTTCATCTTTATTGTCAGACTCCTCATCTTCATTGCAATCTTCGTAGATCCCTTCTCTTGCCCTTTTGCTAAATGCCGCCCCTGCAGGCTGTCTCCTTTGTGGGCCGTACCGTGCTGAGATCTGAAGATGTGGATGTGGCGAAGATCTCTGGAGTGGAACCGGATCACCCTGGAGGTTTGTCGGCGCTGCTGGTGGGTGTGCTTGGCAACTCTCTCTTAGTTTTGCTGATGCTACGCTACGTGGAAGGGCTCCGCAAGAGCAACCCCTTGTTGCACGAGGGGAACATGACCCGGCTCAAGGGCGGGAACAATGCGGTGCCCTGGGGCTCCGAGGCAGGGCCTCGCGTCCCAGTTTCAACCAATCCCCAAGTGTGAAACTTTGCTAATCCAAGCCTCATGTTGTGCATGCCGTTCCTGATCAAATGGATGTCCGATTCAGGACATGCTGCAGCAGAAGTGGGGCTGGATCTGCACCGCGATGGCTTTGAACATTGACGACGTGGAGGCAGCAGGAGGCCTGGACGCTGCAATGATGGTGGAGTTCGCCGACCTGTCCATGCAGATCTTGCTGGTCATAGGCCAAGCCAGGGCTGTGCTCAAGGGCGGTGGGGTTGCATTCCTCATGAGTTGTGTGTTTTTTTTGACCCTTCAAGGCTTCAAGATGCTTCAAGGCCCCAAGTTTTCTTTGGCAGCTTTGGTCCAGGCCTTCCATTGGTGTTGATCCTTTGCCCTCTTCATTTCCTTTGTGGCGACAGCCTCGATGATGACGGTTTACTGAGTTTGATTGGAATGGCCAATGTGGAACAGGGCAGCTGGCTCTGCTGGCTACACAGTGCCATTGTTTGGTTCGTGGTCATGGTGGTCTTGCATTCAGTGGAGACTGCTCAGGTGAGAAGTTAGCCGGCAGCATTGTCGTACTTCCGCAAAAAATGTCGTCGACCCATGTAGACTCCGTAGCAAGAGTTGTGATTTAGAATGGCTCAAAAGCTTAGAAGCTGACAAAAAGGTGCAAATTTGGACAGGTTTGGGGCGATGCTGACAATCCTGAATTCTTTTGTTGCTACTTCAGCCCTGATAGGTGGCCTTTGTATCAAGGCGCGTTCAGTGGCTCCGAAGGATGCCCAAACCCCGATGCAACACAGTGCTGGTGGAGCACATCCCTCCCGAGCACTGTTCGGATGGTGGCTTGCTGACCTATTTCAACTCAGTCTTTGGTCGTGATGTGGTGGAGTCTGCTCATGTTACGAGGACCTCAGGTTTTTTCCCCCACGAGTCGAGGTGTTCCCAATGTTTGTGGGCCTGCCGGAAAGCCTGCTCAAGTTTTATTTGTGTTGATTCATCCTGCCTTTTGCTCATTCTTTCTCCTAGTTGGTACTGCTTTCCAGGAATACTCGCGTTTTGCGTCACCATTTGAGCGAGATTTGCAAGGCAAAGGACCAATTGGAGCAGGCCATGTGCAGCCTCGAACGCTATGGCGAGCGGCCCAAGGCCTTCTTCCCCGACAGCCCCGTGCATAAAGCCGTGACCGCCGATCACATCGTGCTGGACAGCCCCGTTCGGGGACAGATGCGTGATGTCATTGAACGGTGGTCTGAGGCCTGGATTAAATCCCTCTGGTGTTCTCTATGGTGGTCTCATTTGCCTTTTTATTTTCCTATCTTTCCTTTGTATTTGCCATATTTTGTTATTCTTCAAAATTTTTCTCCAGACATCCGTGCCTTTGAAAGCCAGATGGTGGTCGCAGGCTTAATGAACCCAATGCCAACATTTTTCACCTAGTCATAGCAAACAAGCACATGAGCGATATCATGATCTGACAGCACTTCCGGAATCCGTCCAATTCAGAGCTTTTACAGCGACCAGTGACAACCAAATGATCCCAATCCATTGACCATCGAAAGGTATTGAAAGTCGCAAGGGGTCCGGTTCCAGATGTTACCATGTCAAAACGATGAGGCAGCTGGACCCTATTAGAGGTCAGTAGATGTCATCAGATTTCATGACTGTCATTTGCCATTGGCAGTGTTACAATATGTTACAACTGTCATTTTGGTACTGCAAGTCAAATACGCAAACTTTCAGCAAATATGGGACAGTGAACGTCCTAGTGCAGGTTCTTGTGGCTTTTTCCTCAAACCCAACATGCCCATAACATGACCGAATCATTAGGACCAAGTCGCAAACCAGGAAAAATCCTCATTGGTACTAACCATCGTGTACATCATCACATTTATTTCATATGCCTACCAACCATTAATTAACCGCTGTGAGCCAAGGGCTGCCAATAAGAATTAGCCAAATTACTAGCCAAAATGAGTAGCGAAATTATGAGCCAAACTATTAGGAAGACCTACTCGGAATATTCGCCAAAGGATTGGCACATTGAATTGCAAATGATACTATACCAAGTTTTTGTCTCGGTATCAGATATTAATCATTATTCGTACCAATCTTGATAGTAACACTATTCGCCAAAGCGCTAGTCCAAATCTCAGATCACTTTTAGTCAAATAGTTTTGTCACATAGTTTTACTGACAGTTTGGCCAAATCTTCAAGCAGCAGCATCTCAGCGGAGGTGCTTCAGATCGAGCGTTCAGCGCTGCACGCGGAACGGCAGCGTTTGGGCTTGGAAAATGCTGGGGAGCCGGACTTCCACCAGGGCGCCTACGCCACCAGTGGCTTTGTGCCTCAGCAACGCTAAAGTGCCAGGAATGCTTTCTTTCACTTAGGCGGAGAAACATAGATAGATGAATAGTTAGATGAATGGATAGATGAATGAATGAAGATTGATATATTATTCTTGCGTCAGCAAGTAAATTATATATATATATATACACATACATACATATATATATATATATATTATATCAGGTTTTGCCACGGTGAGTCATGGTTGATATCCACCCAATTGATTTCCTAGTGGCCCCGTGGAATGAGCGTCATTGGGGATGGTTGGGGTGTGATCAGCTGCGGATATGCCATGATATGCCCATGTAAACGTTGAACCACCCATGCATGCATCAAGCATGTGCATGGCATGTAAACAGCCAGCGTTTGGCTGGAGCCGAGGGATAGGTTCATTTGCGTACATTTTCGTTGCATTTCATTTTTTAATTTTGTTTGCATGCAGATATGCAGGCAGTAGACCTACAGATGGTCAGACATTGCATGGCACACACCTATCAGAACGTCCAACGCAAATTGGCAATCCATCCGCCTGTGCATGTTTGTGCATTGTCATGGGCACCAATCCTTTGCACCTTTTCCCCTTTTTCCATGTATGGCTAGGGGTAAAAACCCTATACCCCTAGTTCCCCAATCATTAAACATTGGTTTCCCTTCTGTTGTTGATGAATCCTCCATTAGTCGGTGTATAAATATTGACCCATAGCCAAATATAGTTGGTATGTTCCCTAGTATTGTTGCTTATTATCCCCTATTAGTGACCATTAACCAGCCATTGTTAACCATTAGTTGGTGGATGGGTTGCTTGGATCATCCCAGGTGACCTTTAAAGAGCGCCGCGACGCGGAGATCGCCCTGCGAATGCAGTACCGAGCACACGGCATGCAGCCACCAGTCGTGTCCATTAAGGTAGTTCTGGAGAGGTTTTGATGATCCAAAATCCAAGCTATTTAACATAATATGGGTGTTTCTCAATATTGGGAGCCCAAAAAATGGTTGGTTTAGTACTATAATTCATTGAGATTGGATGATTAGGGGGGTACCCTTTTTTTGAGAAACCACCATATTTAGATTTCACTAGCCTATTAAAACCTACCAGCAACTAGGACATACTTGTGAATCCATTCAAGTACATACCTGTGATCCTAGGCTAGTGTCACTTAGTCTATTGAACATGTTTGACTATGCTTTGAAACAAAGTTTTGCATGTGTAAACAAACCAATGGCAAACCAATGACATTTGGATATTCCGTAAAAATCCCGGATATTATAGACGCATATGAGCAAGGAAATTGTAAATGCCATGGTGTGACGACACTGGTTGGCCAACTGATACATGGGGAAGCTTCTACTTGGGGATTCTGCCAGCTGGTGACGAAATAACCAGGTGCAGCGAAGAGGCACACGCAGCATGTCCCAAGTTTGCACAGCATACCAAAGAGTAGCTGAAACTGGTGCCATATCATTTGATGTCCTGGCAATCATGCCACACACATTTGCATACATTGACGGTCTTGTGTACATACACATATGCACGCATGCAGCCACTCACACACACACACACACACACGCATGCAGCCACTCACACACACGCACATATATGCACACACAGATATGCAAAATCTTTTCTCTTTGCCTCTGTGATGCTCGCCGACAACTTGCATGGCATCTTCCCCGTTGCCATCACTGACACATGTCAAGCTGCGAGGTTCGTGGTCTCATCACCTCCGGCACCAGAAGATGTGAGGCATTTGGATCTGCAAAAGCGCGAGTGGGGCTTTGGCGATGCTCTTGTAGGTCGCTGGTCGCAGAAAGTTTCGGGTGTGAAAAGGTAAGTTGCACCCTTTGCGCGACATTTTTTGTTTACAGGGCTGAACTTGATTTGAAGCCCGCCGTGTACTTGGAGATGGGAGGATAAATGATGACACTGATGATTTGAAGGAGGATGATGAGTATGCGGAAGATGACGCCATGCTGACGATGCAGATGTCAATAAAATGGTGGGGAAGAGGAAGAGAACCATGAGGACTACGAGAAGGGTCGCCGGAGACAATGATGATGATGATGATGATGATGATGATGATGATGATGATGATGATGATGATGATGATGATGATGATGATGATGATGATGATGATGACGATCCGATGATCTGATGATCGGCTGATCTGCTGCTCCGATGATCTGATGATCGTGGTGATGGCGGCGGCGTTGGTGACGCCATTGAGGACCACCGACGACCACCCTTAGCTGACGGTTCCCGCCAGATCTGCCTCAGGCTATTCCTGTATCGTCTTCCTGTTCTGGGTCTTTGCACCCTTCATTGTGGCATTTTCCGCGGTGGCACGGTTGGAGAATCTACAGACCATCGTGCCCAGTCTCCACATAGTGGTGAGGCATTGGCCTCTCACTCGTACCATATGGGATGGTTTGGCCAGTTCGTTGGCCCTGGGGCTGTTCGACGCTTGCTCGCAGCACATTTCCGGGGGGCTGGATGTGGCTATCCTTTATAATTCTTTCGGACCTGAGGACATTATAGGACATGAAGGTTATGGCATGTTGTGACCAACTTTTGAGTTGTACAGATGGCAGTGGATGAAAGCAGGGTTCTGTAGCCATAAACCATGACAACTTCCACAATTGTGGAAACATCAATCTACAAATCAGCCATGAAAAACTCGCAAGTGCATGGGTCACACTTTTTTAATCAGATCTGGCCAAGTGCGTGTCGACCATCTTTAAGTTGGGCTGTTTGCTTTGGCTGTCCGCTTCAGGTGGGCCTGCTTCCGAACTGGCTGACCTTCATCTGTGAATGGCTCTTCATCATGAAATCTGGACGGCAGCTGCAACTCCAGGTGCGAGAACCAAAGCCCAGCGATAGTTACAGGGGGATTCTAACAGTGAGAGTCTGCTGGTAGCCACAGGCAACCGATCCACGAGATGTGTGTTGACAAGTGGAGATTGCTGAGGTTCAAAAGTGGTACTTTTACTTCTTGGTGGTATCTTGGCTGTACGTCTTGCGAAGTGGGGAGGCATCCTTGAGGGGCTCACTCACCGAAGAACACAACACATCTTGCTGTGAAGCGCTTGTGAAATGCTGGTGATGCGCAGCTGGACCCGCTTCTGCCCAGGTCTTCGTCCTTATGATTACAGCCATTGGATGCTCCCTCTTCTACACTTTGAAGAGCTTAGTAGAGCGGCCAGGGGAAATCTTCTCCCTTCTGGCCAACACGTTGCCGTACTCGACCCATTTTTACTTGAGTTACTTTCCTTTTCAATGGTGCTGCTGCCCTCAGCTTTAAAATCACATTTTCCGAGATTTTCCGTGCATTTCCGTTGGTCTGTTGGGGATGTGCTGAGTTTTGGCCGTGTTTTCTTCCGTGACCTGCTGGATTTGGGGGCGCCCGGAAGGCCAGCCGCCATGCCTTGCCATGCCGGCCTCCCTAAGGACAGTGTACGCCGCGGAGGTCACCCGTTACCACGTGGCCGTGAAATATTTTGCCCTCAAGGCCCTCAGAGGAGCTCAGAGGGCCATGGAGGCGTGCGAGCCCGAAGATCAGGCGAATTATGGCACCTGGGATGGCTGGTGAAGGGTGAAGGGCTGGTGAAGGACGGGTGAAGGGCTGGTGAATGGCTGGTGGATGGCTGGTGAAGGGCTGGTGAATGGTTGGTTGGTAGTTGGCTCATGGATGGTTTCGCAAGCCAGGTTACCCCCAAAGTTATGGTTAGTTGATTGCTATACGATGGTGAATATTGGACGGTTTGGGGGTCCCCCATTTTGAGAAACAGCCGAATGCCTGATGAAAGTTGATGTTTGGCGCTTCAATTACTTGCAGATTTATGGAGATGTGATTTGCTGATGATTTAGATGGATGGTTTCAAAGGTGCTAAAGTTTTGCCTTCTGCCTGGCACGGGGAAATTGCACCTAGAACTTGGGGGAGTGTGAGGAATGATCCTGATTGCACAGACGTCAGATATCACAGTCTTAAACGAGACCTTCTCGTTAGAGGAATGCTGGCAAGCAAGTTTAGCAATTTCACCAGGTTCCCACAGGTATACGTAGATTTTGTAGCTCCGAAGTGGGTTATACTTGAACATCCAAAGCGGCAAACTCCTAGGGAATTCACAGGTTGTGCTCCTCACTGCGGTAGATGGAGCGACCAGCTTTTGGTCGACATGTGGATTCAAGGAAGGTATTGGATGAGCAACAGCAGCTGCCCACCCTTCAGGGTTTGGCTCTCCCTCATAGCAAGGCATCGGTGCGAGATCTGCGCGGATGTCGTTGCTTCTGGTCATGGCAATCCTCTTTTGCAGTTTGTCTCCATTGATTCTCGCTGTGAAGGGCTGCACGCAGCTGGGGTAGAACTGGGTAGAACATGATAAAGCAGTCAGTGTCATCGTTTGGGGGCAAACAGGGCCTGTTTCTCTCCCTGGCATCTAGACAATCCCACGACAACTTCTTTGATTGCTGATGCCCTCTTTTGAGATTCACCTGGGTCAGGCAGGCAGTCATTTCCAGGGAATTGATTCCCCAAGCGTGGCCCTCACTGAAAGCCTTCCGCTTAAAATCTTAGGATATGTGTCTTGGGTTTCCTTTGCTTCTTTATTTGCCGCGTCAGCTACACCTATCTACTGGTCTATTCCGAGATTCCGAAACCTGACACTGGCGGGGCATTCTGGTGTGCCCAGCTGCATCACGTGCAGCAAGGGCTCTTTATTTATGTGCTGCGCCTGGGCAGAGCAGGGGAACATTGATGGGCAGTTCCCCTGAGGGGCCAATCGTTGGTTTCTTTGCCCCAGAGATTTGGCTTTGGAATGAAAGGCTTGGACGGTGTCAGATTGAAACTTTCCAAGTCACCATCGATCATTGTTCCACCTGTTCCACTTGGTGATGATTGTTTGGTTTTGTTTGTGTTTTTCACTGTGCGTCTATACGTTTCACATCGTGTCTTGACATACGAGAGGTGGCATGTGAGCCATGAAACTCCAAGGTTGATGACTGGCGTCTTGCTGGACAAGGCAGACTCCTTGGGGCCACCCCTCATCACCCTGGCCTGTGGTGTACAGTTGCTACAGCGCTACATGCGCTTTCGACGCAGGCGCAAGCAAGGTTGTTCTTTGTGTGTAGGTGCCGCTCTTCTTCTAAAGATGGTGGACAACAGTGGCTGAGGGATGATGACTGCTTGGTGGTTTCAAACATTTTTTATTTTCCCTAGTATTTATTAACGAATGGTTCGTTGACTAATATTTTTGATAGGGGTTGAAACCACGAACCAGATGAGTTGATGATGATGATGATGATGATGATGATGATGATGATGATGATGATGATCTCTGCCCCTACAAAAGCCCACGTTGCGACTCCGAGCTGTTCGTTGCTTGTTGGGGGTCACCTTGGGGAATCAAGCGGTTGCTGGTACTCGTAGCTTCAAACATCCTTTGCTTCCATCTTTGCCTGGAAAAAAACCTCCATGTGACTGCATGTTTGTGGACGGTTCAACCAACTTGTGGAAACCTTTCTCCAGGTTCCAGTGGCATGGCTTACCTTTCGAGGATTTGAACCACGAGCCGCGAACCCCAAAGCCAGCTGCGTCGAACAGTACGGACGCCTATCGACAGCCAGAGCTGCTGAGCAGTGAAGACGCATAGGCTGCGCAGTGCCAAGCGGATCCCGAATTGTTTGCTGTGGCGCTTTTGCCGAGCCACTGGTGGTTTCAAGATGTTTCTGCGGTTGGCACTTCTTTTTTGGCGGGTGTGTCAGCATCAAGCACAGGTGATTAGAATATGAACGTTGGAAATCTTGAAACCGCCTGATTTCCAAGCTCCTCCTCACCATCCTCCTCGTCAGTGCTCAAGTTCCCTTGGATGGATGGATGGATAGATAGATAGATAGATCGATAGATACCCCGGAGGAGGATGGAAGTCACATGATCGGTGAAGCGCTTCTTCCAAATGCTTGCTATGTGCATATCTCCACGTGGCTGTGGACTAATCTATGTTACCTCGCGGGTACTTGGCCTGCTTGACCTGTGGGGTTCCCACTGCTTGGGACTGAACAGTGAGAGGCATGGTCCGAGGTATTTGACTCAGGACATGCCCCGTTTCGATGCGGCGTGCTGATATGTCCCGGTGGCTGCATGTGTGATGAATGTGTACAGCGCTATGCGCAGTAATGCCTCCGCAAAGTCGACACTGTTACTTGCACAACATAAATATACCGGATGCAACACACAGATATTTTCTAAACATACGCACATATAACTACAAACGTATATTTACTTTAAGTAACGATACAAGTATATTTGTGTACAGATTCATTTGTATTCATTTATGTTTGTTGACAGTTTTACTGGGTGGAAATACGCATCGGTTTTCGAAGATGCAAAGAGCATGGCAGGCTGCGCAGCGTTTCAAGGCACTGGGTTCATAGCCAGCCCAGCTGCCTGGCCACTGAAAAGTCGAGGGAACTCAGCTGCCGCATGGGTGCAGAGGAAAAGAATGGCGTCCAGCGGTGGTTGATCTTGTGCTGAGAATGTGGAGGATAACCATGGCATCTCATGGCCAGTTGAAGTTTCAAAAGGTTTCAAACGAAGATGCTGAAGAGCTCAATCGCTAGATGATGGAATTTGATGGCAATGCAGTGTTTTGTTGGTCCACTCGTGCTCTTGCTGTTGGGCGATGCGACCGATCCCCTTCCTTTCCCAGGTCAGGTCAGCCCAGCACGTCTTGAATTCCAGCAGCTTCTTGCAGAGACCGTCGCTGCAAAAGCTGCAAGTGCTGGCAAGCAGGTGCTTTGGGAAGCAGCTTCTGAAAGAAAAACCATGCGACTAGTTCGAAAATTTCTTTTTGCCCCAAAGAAACGGTGTCAATGACCGAGATCGAAAGCGTAAAGTCAGATAACAGCTGTGCACCAGTGTCAGCCCCAGGCACGCGGATCGTTTGAGCGACCGCGCAGCCAAGCAGCTGTCGGCCTTTTTGCAGGATCCTGCCACAGGTGAGGCGTTTGGTGCGTTTGAGTCTGAATGTCTTGGCGGAAAAGCCAAGAAGATGTGAGAAACCTTGAGCTGCGTAGGTTCAGTGAAAGGAGTCCTGGATGGATTAGAAATGGATTTCGACAGCGGCCTCAAGGCGGGGAGTGAACGAGCTGGTTCAGCTGGCACATGGGCTTTGCTTATGTGTTGATGCTGCCTCACCCTGGGGCAGATCCCATGTGGTTGCGAGCCCAGGAACTGCAGGAAAGCGAGAAGGAGAACAAGGCAGCCTACGAGAAGCTGATCCAAGCAAAGCGCTGCTTGACTTCATGTGTCAAGATTGCCAGGGAAGCAGGGACCTTACCAACAAAAAATGGGGATATGACAAAAACTATCAAGACTCCCAAATGTTACGGATTTAGCACAAACAATAGCACGAAACCTCGATAGTGGACCAAACTGACAGTGGCACGGCTGAACCTCGATTTACAATTCTTTTGTGGGAATTATCATTGGATGACCTGGAGCGCAGAAATCGGGGTTGCTAGTGAACTGCTAGTGAGGATCACACGAGGATAACTCACGTACAAGACAAGCAGTTTTGGGATCACCGGGGGCAGTTCTTGTTACTTTTCGTACGTGGACTACCGATCATGGCCCGGAGCCGAGCTAAGGACAGGAGATCGACTCCGCAAAGGCGCAGATTAAAACGAAGAAGGACTGAGTTGCAGACCATTTTCACCAGCACTGCCGCCACTAAGGAATTTGGTGAGACTGTGAGTCGTCCATGCAGAACTCCCTGTGCCAGGAGGAAAAGACAACAGCAGATGAGGAAATGCTTCAAAAGAAGCAGGACAACACCATGGGCCAAGGTCGACTGGTGAAAGGTCCAATAATTTCTCTTTCTGAACCAAGCGAACGAACGTCAAACTCTTGGAAGGTGTCTTGACAACATCACCTTTATCCAAACCTGCCGTCCAACAACGTCTCCAAGGCTTCTCTGCTTTTCTGCTCGTCTGTCTCTGCTTGTTTGCTTTTCTGCTCATTTGCTTCTCTGCTTTTTTGCTTCTTTGCTTGTTTGCTCTTCTGCTTTTCTACTGGGCCCACTTTTTCAATTAAACCTGGCATGGTTTTTTAAACATCTTCAGGGGTTCTTTAACCTTAAATCATTTTCAATCCTTTAAAGAACATTAATGAAGGCTCAAAACAGAAGTGCCTACAACACAAAGCCTAAAACCATACATTCGAAAACCATACACCCTAAAACCCTACGACCATAAACCCTGAAACCGGCCACCCGAGAACCACCCACCCGAAAATCATATGCATTAATTAGAACCATCAACCTCAAAGCCATACACCTTAAAACCATGAAACCCAAAACCATCAACCCTAACACCAAAAAGTTGAAAGCTTGAACATAGAAGATATTAATCATCACCCTTGGAACCACAACCAATCGAACCTTGCAACTTTCATTGAACATGAACATCGGTGGCATATCCCAACTGTTGCCAGTAGTATGGTATGGACAATGGAAGGTAAGATGTCCCAAACCCTGCAAATAGCGTACGAAGTGAAAAGTATCATGTCCCGAACCTGGCAAGTTCAATAGAAATTGAGAAGGTAGGATATCCCAAATGTTGCAAATACGATGAGAAACGAAAGGTAGGGTGTCCCAAATGTTGCAGATATCATGGGAAATCAGAGGCAGAAGGTCCCAACTGCTGCAAATACCATGGGAAATTAAAGGCAAGATGTCCCAAATGCTGCATATACCATGGGAAATGCTAGTTCCCAGTCTGGGGAATATTTGCCGAACAAATTTCCCAAACTAAGAAAAAACCAAACACTTATTACCTCCTTCTCCGAGGACGTCAAAGATGCAAAAGCTTCCAAAGATGAGGATTTGGCCTTCGCAAAGGAGGCAGAGAAAATCCTATGAATCATTAGTAAGCATTATCTTAAGCACCGTTGACAAACATTTACTATCAATTAGCGAATGATACTAATGGGTATTAATGATCCTAGTTACTTTGAACGAATGATACTAATGATCATTCATGGTTATCAATCACTAGTGCTGATTAGTCACGATGAACAACTAACAAGAACGATCATCAACTGATGATTATTTGTGGTTCTCAATCCGTTATCCTGTTGACCACTACCAGCTTGGACCAACTGAGATCCGCGCAGGTGAAGGAGAAATGCGCTGCCAAGGAGAAAGCCTGGGAGCAGCGGCAGCAGACCCGAGCGGATGAAACGCAGGTCGGCCGGCAGGGCTGGCAGCAGGGCAGGATGATGGTTTGAGGTATGAGGCTTGGTCTAAGGACAGGGCATGCAACTTTGGGATAGTCTGGCACTTGTTGGATGTATTTGGCCGTTTTCGGCTACCACAGGATGTTTTTTCACGACTGCCGAATACAGTCGGGTACAAAAAAGGTGATGGGATTGAACCAAAGATGGTATCGAGTGCTGACAGCAAGGTTCTTTTCAAAATCTCGATCGAAAATAGGGATCCACTGATCCACTGCCTACGTGTGCCGCTGCCTAAGTTGGTAGGGCCCATGGGCAGACCATGGCAGAGCCACCTATGCTGGTCGTTTCAAAGAGGCCTATTGGTCATCGATGGGGTGACCAGCTTGAGGATGCGATCAAACCGTGAGTCGGCCATGGTGGATGCATTATTCCGTACACCCTTGGCCATCATGAACCATCATGAACCATCATGAACCATCATGAACCATCATGAACCATCATGAACCATCATGACCCCTCCTTAAGCCTCACTAACTACCATCAAGCATCATGAAGCACCAACAATCAACCACCAAGCAAGCTGAGTTTTTACCCCACGGTGCCGGGTTCGTGTCCAGGCAGTGTCCAAGGCCATTGAGGTCCTCGATTCCGAGTCGTCTCATGAACTCTTCGGTCTGCCATGCTTGTGGGGGAAGCTGAGAGGGAAATTGGAGGATGAAGCAGGGAAGAATGATAGGTGCTCAAGGAAGTGGATCTGGCTGCTGCAGACCACCAATGGGAGGGAAAACCTTTGGTTCACTGCAGTTGAAGTTCCAATTGTTGGATTCTGAGACTCTTTGTTTCCAGCAAAGTTTTTGAGTCCTTGACATTTTTGATACGCATTTTAGCCTCAACTTAGCAGAAAGTTCTTTTGGATTTCCCTTGAGGGGACATCCTTTCAAGGTTTGCCGTCTTGGCCAGGCAAAACCATGAAGCCCTCTTTGATTCAGCTTGCCAGCAAAGAGGACGCATCAGTTGCTTCAAAAACCGGTCGCATGCCCCACCTGTAGATTTTCCAGCTGTTCATAGCCAAAGCCAAGTTCAAATGAAGTCGACGATCCCTAAACTGTGCATCCCCTCAAGGAGTGGTTTCCCTCAAACGACCACAGGAAAGACGACAGGCGACCACCACCGACCATGACCGACCACCGCGGTCCCAACTTGGCACTCGCGTTCCAGGACCCTTCAGTGCGACGTGCTGAGCTGTACGATCGCCTGCGAGCTGCTGGAAAGGCCCGCCAGGAGCCTGCTACAAGCGACAAAGTGGGGCTCGCCACAGCGGAGAGAGTGGACCGGTTTGGATTTTTGATGGATTAACCCCTGCATTTTCGTGAAATTAGATGGAGTAATCCGCGTATGGTAAAAACATGGAACAGCCAATCTTCATGGTCCTAGCCTGGAAGACTTTTGGGTACAACCTGGCTTATCTTAAGGACCAAGCATCACTAGAACTCGGACTCATGTGACTTGCGACGGTTGAAACACCTATATCAAGACCGAGGTCATCCACATGATCACCAACCAAAAGGCCTAAGATGGATCGCACGCGTTTGCCGTTGTGATGTAGCGAGGATCTTCGTTTGGTCACGCTGTCCCTAGAGGCCAAGTTGAACAGCTTCACTGAGGCCCAGACCCGGTAAGTAGGTGGTGGTGAATTGCTTGGACTGAGTCATAGGCGAGTTTTAGGTGGTGATTGGTGGTGAGTTTTGGTGAGTGCCGTGGACGAACTCCTACGTAGTCGCGCTGGAGTGAGGCATGCTCGTTCGGGATGCCCCAGACACATGTGCACGACTGCAACGCATCATCAACGAGGGGCATTTCGAGTGCGGAAAGGCTGCTGCTGCCGACGGTTCGCAGCTACGGTAGCTGGAGTTACAAGGGCCACATGTGAGGGGAATGACATATAATGACATGTCATAATGTCCTGTCATGTCCTATCAAATCCTGAATCTGAAAGAACTTGAACAGTCAGCTCACTCAGGGCAGCCTTAGGCTTGAGAAGCAGTCCGCATGTGTTGAGTTGAACCTGAAGTTTGCAGTCCGCTTTGCCTTTGTCATATTTTGGGATACGTTTCTAACCGGACACCATCGGACACCGAACTTATGGCACTTGAGCTGCTTTCCAGTGGCACAACGCCCTGACGACCATGGCCCGCAGCTGGGCACCTGCCTATGTCCTGTGTCTCATGCAGATGTCCTTTGAATGCGTCCTTGGGCTGAGAACCTGTTGAGATATGTTGAGATGGGCTCACCTAGATCTGGGAGAGTCACCCGGAGCTTGTGATAGGGCATGGGAGGGCATTGATTCGTTTTGCAATTGCCATCCGTGCCGATTATACTTACTAACAATAGCTAAGTATGGCTGATGGTCTGCCAAAGGTTCATCAAGTCCTACCCTTATCGATGGCTTTAACTCCGGCTTTGAGGGCAAAGGCCAAAAAATAACTTGCACCAGCAAAGAATCCCCGTAGGCTACGCCCCCGTATTGAAGGATAGCCCGTGCATGTGCATGTGTAAAACTGCATTTGTACATTGGCACAAACACATATATCATCATATATCCACCGATCTATCCCATGTACTTGCATACAGACAGACCCATCATGTCATGACCCATCATAATTCAGATCTCTTGTTGAATGTCATGATTTGTACCGATTTCCCCTGGGCCGCCCCACCATATCATACAACATCTTCGATGCTTCAGCCCGAGACGATCAACCAACATCACGGTAGCAGATGAAACTAGACAATCCCTTCCCCCTTATGGCAGGCCCCCCCAGCCATCCAAGCCATGTAGAGATTCCCAAAGTTTCCAATTGTCAATCACTTTGCTTCGTTTAGCAAGGGATTGCTCATCATCAGCAACTAGGCATTACGATGGGTGTCTAATCATGACGCACTGCTAGCAGTAGCTGCTGTTGCCAATCACCAACCATTATCGCGGATTGCTGGATGATGGCATGTTCTCAGCAACGAAAAAATTGCAGTTGGTTGATTGATGTTAGTTGCTGGCAGTTCTACTAGTTCTTTGCTCGTTGCCTATCACTGATGCTGGTTATTTTTGATTGCTGGACTCCAGCACTCGCGAATGCCAATCCAGGCTTGGTGCCCGGCATCGCGGCCAAGGTTCCAGCCAAGGCTGGGCAACACACACACACAGAGCCATCACACACCATCTGAGTGATGGCATGTTGTTGCCATGTTGAATGCCGTTGCGATCTTGTTACCATGGTTAAGTCTATTGGATAACATGAAGCTGTGCGAAATGCTTCCGGTTTTCTGTATCTAAGTGGTGTGATTGAAGTCCACAGTTAGCTCAATCAAAACCATCACTTGAACTCATGCTGAGGCTCCATGACCTCCCCTGAGGCCCTTGTCTCGCCGTACCACCGCCAGCGCAGCGAAGTCTTCCGCCACCCGCAGGGCGCTGGGGGGCCTGC
>VSDK01016176.1:64350-74695 GCA_009767595.1 Symbiodinium kawagutii
GGGGGTCGCCCTGCCAGTGCGGCGGGTGGCGGCATCGCTACAACGATGGTGGAGGGGCTCTTCCGGGGCGCAGAAGCTGGGTTGCAAGGGTGAAGGATGGGCATTTGGCCAATGTAAATCAGGGGCCTGGTTTTAGGGATAATTTCCAATCTTTTAGGGCCGCTGGTGATATTACTCCTGAGAGCCGTCGTCTTATGTGGCATGCAGCTGTAAGTAGCAGCGTCGTTGTTGTCGTCGTCGTTTTGGCTGTTGTTGTCACTGACTTACTCCTTTGGCTTTTGGAAGCCTTCGTCGTTTGACTTGGCGTTGTTGGCTCTTGACAGGATCCTGTCCGATGTGGACGATACCATCAAATGCTCTGGTGGCCCACGGGGCGGCGGTGTGGATGAAGCCGGGTACAGGAAGGAGGTGTACTGCGGCGCTGTGCAGTTCATGCTGGAAGTGGCACGTGGGCCGCAGGAAAGCGAGCCTCCAAAGGTGAGGCTGCTCTCAGCCCGGCCAAAGAAGTTGGGTTTCCTGCGCATGAAACCGACCAGTCGGGTGGCACTCGAGTTTCAACGCGTGGCGGAAGAGAACGGCTTTAGCACTTGGGGGATTGATTTTGAAGGCTGGGGTCATTCATCCTGGGATGGGGTGGATTTCTCACACTTTTGGAATGATCAGGAATATAAAGACAGGGGTAGTAAAGGCTTCAGTGGCCCCCCTTGGAGCACATGGAGCCAACATAGGTGGTGCAAGTATTTCAACCATTGAAGGGGGCTGCAAGCCAATCAAGACACCATAGTTCACGTTCAGGCAGAACTGTCCATCTTGTTTGAGGATGCCTATTCTTACCAAGGAGACTCATCGAGTGGTCAGTTTTCAGCATTTAATTTTGCCTGCCTTTTCAACACCCCCAACGCTTCATGAGGCTTCAAGATCCTTCAAGTGAAATGTTTGGACAGTTGCCATCCCAATCGCAGCAACCAGGATCGCAGTATGGTCGCCTGCGAGATTTGCTACCTGCCTTGCGCGGAAACTTTCAGAAGTTCGGAAAGACCAAGCTGAAGAACTGGGAAGCTGTGCTAGGGACTGACTTGGGACAAGCTAAGGTGAGAGGAGGGAGAGG
This sequence comes from Symbiodinium kawagutii, assembly GCA_009767595.1. Lineage (NCBI taxonomy): Eukaryota > Dinophyceae > Suessiales > Symbiodiniaceae > Symbiodinium > Symbiodinium kawagutii. Next base: position 65,459 of record VSDK01016176.1, read on the forward strand.
AGGGAGAGGAGGGAGAGGAGGGAGAGGAGGGAGAGGAGGGTTCCAGGGATGGGGGATCGGTAGGGAATGGTGGATGACGTGGCTTAGAGCCATGCAACGTGCAGGCCATTTTCATCGGAGATGATGGACAAGGTGATGTGCAAGCGGCCTTGAACATGGCGAGTTTCGGACCGCCCTTTGCTGCCGCCTTCATCCACCAGGTTCAGGAGGTGCGGAGAGGTATTCGGGGGGCGCAGTATCTATTCATAGATCGTTTAGTCACTTGCTAGCTGCTATCAATCTTGTAGAACCGCTATTCTATCAAGTTGTACCTCGTTATTGTTTGAACATAAAATCCCTCATGTCGGCCATCCAATCTACAAATCATGAAACTTGGGAGCTATTCTTCAGGTTGTCAGTCTACCAGTGTACCCGGGAGGTGCCGATATTCATTTCTTGTCATCACACGACGCCAGTGTGTCCGCCAGCCTATTTTCTTGTTGAAGGTGTCACGATACACACGAGACATAAGAAATGGAATCGATTCACGATAAACAGGTAGGGCATGGAAGAGCCTAGGTCCAGCCAGGGTGAGAGAGTCTGAGTATGTCGATGTTTGCATCAGCACATCAGCACTCAGTTGTTGTTCCGTAGGTGAGCCGGAGATCAGACCCGCAGCACCCACGAGTCTTTTACTTCAAGAGCTACTTGGAAGCTTCGCGGTTGGCCTGGCGGCAGCGACTCATTTCTAAGGAGGGCCTTGAGCGTGTGAGGCAGGCAGTGGAGAGCTCAAACCTGGTGAAGCTCTGTCGCTTGAATCAGGAGGACCCCTGGGAAGCGAAATGGATATAAATGGATGCCACTTGTAGATGAAAGCTGAGCCTAGTGATGTATCCGAACAGGCCTTACCGGTTACCGGCCTTATCAATCTCATCATCTACCAACCCAATGATCCCAATGCAATGACCCATGGCACAGGATCCCGTGAGATATGCCAAGTACCCGTGTCGCGATGGGAAGACCTTGCGCTGGCCCGACGGCAGCGTGGCACACCTTGACCTGTCGGAGGATCAGACGGTGCGGATTCGCAGCTGCGGCTTCCCAACGGCGCATCCGGAGATCAACCGAGGACCCCAGGGCCCTGGTGGGGGACATCGTTGAGCACATGGAGATCATGTGGTGACGTCGGTAGTCATGGTGGGTGATGTTTGGTCTGCTTGGGCTCCCAGGTCGGAGCCAACATGACCTAGGTCGAAACAAACTCGGGTGTAGAATCGAAAGCACATGCAAGTTTTTTTGAAAGCGAGCATCCAGCTTGTGTTGTCTACAGCATCACAGGCTCGTGAGCACTATTGTTGAACATGATGCACATGGGCATCTCACTTCCCTTGAACCCAGCTTTTCATCGGCCACCATATCTGCCCATGGTTTGCCGGTCACGCAACTCCCAATCCGAAGGATCCAAACGATCACCAAAATCAAAAACCTGACCTCAAAGGATGGCCTTGGTCCACAGTTGTCAACAACTCAGTGGGCAATCCCCTTTTCTTTGTTGAAAGTGCTGGCTTGACAAGGGCACCTCGGTAGGGGAGATGAACGGGTCTGCAAGACGTCAGAACCGCTCGTCACCTGCCATGGGTCAGCCTTGCAAACCGTGAAAATGCACAAACATCGCAAACTAGAAAGTGATGCAAAATCTGCAATCACCAGTGTGAAGGGATTTGACCACAAGATATTCGGTAGGATGTTACCCTGAAACCCACAGCATCCCAGACAAACCAGCTTAAGAATCCATTCGCCAACTGCACATTCATGCACCATAAGATGTCGCGAGAACAATGAGCCCCTACCGCCTACCAGCCTACCGCTACCTTGTGGATTTATTTCAGGTCGGTTGCCAATCCCCCGCCCCTTGGGGCAGGGGTCCTCATGGGTCATCCGAAACTCAGGGATTTTCCACTGCAGGAGGCCGATGCGACTTGTTGCTATCTGAGTTGGCTGTGCCCCTTCCAGATGGCCGGTGGCCACCTCTGCGACGGCAGCTGTCGCAGTGGTTCGACATGCTTCAGAGCAGAAAAACATGCCAGGGCGGTGGCCGGTGGTGGCCATCAATGGCTGAAGATTTCTGCGTTTTTCCGGTGCAGAAATGTGTGTCTTTCCCAGGTCTTCGCAAGAGGGTTTGTCATGGTTTGTCGGGTTCCGAAAGGAATTGATCCTCACAGCAGGTGACCTCCCTGGAAGCAATCCTACTACTGCTACTTCTGATCACTTGTCGCGTGATGGTGTAACCAGTGCAACCAAAACCCTAACGCCCAGATCAGTTTGTTTTGTTTGATGGTTTTGTCATCAGGTGCAAGAGAAGATTGACACCATGGTTGCAGCCTTGAAGAAAGAACAGGCCAATGAAGTGAAGAAGAAGGACCTGGGACTGGGACGGTGGTTGGAAAATCTGCCAGCCATGTGGCCACCAGAGACCAGTTCATGTCTAGACCCCTAATCTTAAATACAGCTCCCACACTTGAAAAAGTTGAATTTCACTGAGGTTGAAGTCATCTCCATACGAATGCTGAAACCAGAGATTGCAGCCAGAGTGGATTTGAGAGCCAAGCCAAGTAGTCAACACATGCTGTTGCCTGGCTGAGGGAAGCGTTTTCAGGTAGGGCTGCTCTGTCGAAGCAAATGGATCCAGTGCATTGTTTCCCAAACCTGCACGAGGACTATTGCATTGAAGAGCTCAACAAAAACAAGTGCCACAGCTGCGCCATGACTTTCCGTGGACCATGAATGATCAGTGGCATGTGCATCGCCAGGGTTGTCGATTTGCACCATCCTCAGGATGGCGGCGGATGGGAAGAAGCGCCAGGGAGAAGGATTGGATGCAGCAGTGGAGGAGGGGCGACAGTGAAACCACTCTGAAACTGGAGCAATTTGGTAGGATTTTTGGTTTTTGAAATTTATCTTTGGTGACATCCACACCCTTTGGGTATCATGGTCCGATGTTTCACAACGGGTGGAGAGTTGGGCTGCGATGCCCGCAGCCAGAGGAGTTGAAGGAAAAGCTCAAAGCCGTCCAGGTTGACAGCAAGGCATGCGACGCGTTCGAGCGTGACGGGCGGACAGAAATGGCCAACCACTTTGGTCTCCTCAGCTTCAGGCACGTGGCTACGAGAGAATATTAACCAACCAATTTCATGGGGGATAATAGCCAGCAACATTGGGAAAATAAAGGTTAATGATAGGGGAACCAGGGGTACAGGGTTTTGACCCACTGCCATGTTGGGGCTACCAGTTGGTAGGCTACAGGCTGCCATTGAAAACCAAGTGGGCTTTTCTTGCCGGACTTGCTACTAATCTTTGTGGTAAAGAGCCGAGGGTGCGCCGCGTAGGAAATTTAATGGCGCATCCAATGCATCAGACTTACTCTGGTCATGTTGTTGTCGGGCAAGGTTTGCTTTTCCAACAAAAACTTGGTCCGACAAGTCGCTCTTTGGAATCGGGGCCCGTCCACTGATGGCGTTATGGCCCAAATTCTAAGTTGATGTAGGTGAACGCGCACATGCGCGCACACAAGTAACTTTCACCAGTCTATGGTTCAACTGATGGTGAATCACCGCTTATGCCAGATTTATTCATAGATGTGGATCTACAATTGCCAGGAATCTCTGGGTCCAACAGGTTCAACTAGATCATGGCTTTGAAATCGTTTGCTTGGCAGTCTTCAATCAGGAGCTTGAGGCAGAAGTCATGGAGCTTCAGAAGCAGCAGACACTCAACTTGAGTGAGGTGCTTACGTGTGACAAATGGGTAGTGGTAGCGTCATCTTCCAAACGTGGGCACGCATCCCAACAGAACCTACACCCCAACAAACCAGGCGCCATGGTTCCTGGCCACAGGCCAGGTTGCGAATGAAGTTCATGGGATGATTTTATGGGCACATTCCTGCACGTTAAATGATGTCCTCGCATGTTTCTTGAAGAGGGGTTGACTATCATTTTCCTTTTCTCGTCTTTCTGGTCATATGTGCTTAGTTTGGAGGCATTCCAATGTATTTTGGGAGACTGCGCGAATCACATAAAATATATAAACACCTATAGCACACAAAGGCATACAATATAAATCAGATACTAGCCCAATGACTCATGTCCCTTGCTTTGATAGTGGTTTAGAAGGGCTAGGTGGAAAGCTACAGCAATGGGACGGTCACCCAAGTTCCTATCCAAATGGGAAGGCATCTTGACTCAACCTGGCTCTGGAAACCACAGAATGTGTAGATTCCCTCTCATCTAAACCATATTTATATTTGGAGAGGGTTAAATATCAGGTGGAGGGATTGTGAAGGTGTTCTGCTTTGTTCTTCTTGGCTTGGAACTCCAAAACGTGCCGCCATTTTCCATGGAAGAGAGTGCACACTACGGGCTCTCCAGTCCCACGCAAACATGGCACAGCTTGGATTGTTGGGCATCCTCGTCATTTGTGGACAATTCCTCGGTGCTGGAAATTGTTGTGGACCATGGTGCGCCGGGTCAGCCCCCCAAGGAAACTGGCGGCACAAAATCGTGAGAAGGAGAATGCAGAGTTTCAAAAGGTTGTGCAGGAACAGCGGCAGACTCAGGTGGGGATCTTGCCTTGTGGGATGGACTCGCATGTTTTTTCTGATGACCAGCAAGTGCTGTGGGATTATTTTGCAAAAACAATCATTCAGTGGAAAGTCGCAAGCTTTGCACTTCAAGCTGTAGCCCTTGAGACGCCGTTTGTCTCCACGGGCACGTCAACTAAAGCCTCATGGCGGCAGGTGCTCTTGAAGAAAGCCATGCAGATGCTTCCAGGCTTCTACAACAAGCCGCTGGAGTCCTTTCTGCAGGCTGGATGCAAGTTGTGATCTAGGTGGATCTTTGTTCTCCTGCATTAGCCAGTGTAAATCTATGTAAATCCATAAAAGGGCGGCATTTCCAAGTATCCGGACACATTGAAGGAAATGAGCAATTTTTGGGATTTCTGCAAGCTTTGTCTAGAAGCTTAGGCGACCACCAATGCTGCAGGACCCCCAAGAGCCGGAAACCTTTGGCAGCTACAAAAAAGCTGGGGCAGGGAGTGGGGTGCCTCGTTGGCATTTGCTAGAGGCAGCATGCAAATGACGGACTGGACATGGGTCACCTCTGATCATGAAACCCTCCGCTTTTGGGCTTGACCAGTAACCAACCAACAACCAACAACTTCGAAGCAGCCAGCTCGCCCATGCCATGCCAGCCAGCCTCACCACTAGATCCAACCATGGTCCTGGGCACTGAGGTGATGATGATGTTGCAGCGCCTCATTGCCGATGCCCGGGAGATGGAAGCTGAATCCTCGGCTGCCGAGGGTGAGGCGCAGAAGGACTACGAGACCTTTGGCAAGGACCAGGGGTGGACCATGGGAGCGGCTGGGTTGGACCTCTGGCATGGTTGGACCGAAAGTGCAACTGCTTAGCGGATCCCCAGCAATGCAAGTGAGGCTGAGTTCTTTGATATGAACCTACCATGGGATATACGGGTGGTTAGGGCAATTGGATGCTTGATACTACTGGATCAATCAAAGTAGTGGCTGGGACAGTTTGCTTGGACATTTGGCTAGAACTGACACGGTTGGGGTAACCAACGGCATCTAGCCATAAGATCAGAAGGGTGTGACAAACACTTTTTCTGGCGAGCAAATCCAGGAGAATTGGTTGTAATTTGTTCAACACATACCAGTGGCACCAGCAAAATGAATTGGGTAGCCAGAGCATAGACAAATTGTAATAACTATGACTATAACCAGCAAGGCAGTCGCAAAGATACAACTTGTGGGATTAAAATGGCAGATGCACTCCTGATGAGCAAGAGGCGGAGATACATGTGGCCGCGGGGGGGTGTATATACAAGTGGAGAATGGGAACTACGATCACGTTGATGCGGGCCCGCAAGCAACTTCAAGAGCCGTTTTGGAAACGGATAGTTTGGGGTTCATCCAAATCCATGCATGAATGAATCCGTCGATCAATCCATAGAACATGAACAGAGAAAAGAAATCCTATGCAATGGAGAGCCGCCAGCTCCTGGAAACTAGAGGAGACCATTGCTGCTCTGTCGACTAAGAACAAGGCTCTGGAAGACAAGGCACCCTGTGAACTGCAGGTTGCTACATGTCTTAGGCAAGAATTGCCCACTTGTTTCGGAGCTTGGCCGCCCATCAGCAGAATCTGAGGCTCCCATGTGTGACACGAGGAGCAAGCCAAGATGAAATGAGCATAAAGCCAGCATCAGGGCCCCAACTCCCCAGCTCATGTGTGTGCTGGACTTGGAAGCACAGGCAGTCAAACTCAGTTGAGTGCTAGGTGTCCCCCGCTCTTATCGAGTTTTGCCTTTTGTCTCTAGACACGAGGGCCCACGTATTTCCGGCTTTCATGTCATTCTCGACACCCTTCCGGATTTGATTTGTTGGTGGCAACTATTCTCCTTTGGAGCGCTTTGTTTTCCCTTATTTCCAACGAGTTTTGTTCTCCAGAAGGTGATTCTCACCATGTTTTGTTCAAGAATCATCATTGATTGAAGGAGCTTCGCAATGTACCGTACAAAACGTACTTGATTCCATGGCTAGTCCTGGTGCACTTAGATGCACTCCTGGACACACATGACATAATCATACATGTACAGATACCTGTCTCTATATCTTTCCCTCTTTCTCGCTCCCCTTGTGAGCAACTCCCGTAGGCATTCATGGATGCAGCAGCCTGAACAGAAGCAGTTAGGCGGATGAGTGGTCGTTGCCAGGCTGCTGCGAAAGCCAAGATGGAAGAGAAGTTCCTGATGGCGCGCCAGTCCAGGAAGGGCGTGGAAAAAGAGGCCTGGAAGTGGAGAGATTTTGATTGTAACGACTTCTGGCTGGAGTCAATGAGAGACATGCTGCTCCCAAGAGATTTGTTTCTCCAGTTGCGGATTCCCAACAAGCAACTGTCATGGCCTGGTTGTGCAGGTTGACACGTTGGCAGACACAGAAGTGCAGCTGCACGAGGTTGGATCCGTTGAAGATTCCGCTGGCACAGGGTCTTTTCCATGGGGCAAGCCTCAAGAGTTCACATTTCAGAGCCCCCAGTGGCAAGCATACAAATCATAGAACCAAACCAGATCAAATCAGCAGGTTTGCTCAGTTTACTCAGACTTTCTATTGTAAGTCCCAAGGCTTCCTTTGGGCATTGTGACCCGTGAGTGACTGGCCCAAACAGGGAAAAAGCGACCGCCTGCACAAGTCACTGGCGGACTTGGATCCTTATTCCTTACTGGCCAATCAGGAGTGTTGGCCGCCCCTTCCATGGAGCCTGTGTCCATTTTGTTGGCCACCGGTGCTGTTGCCATTTATGCTGCGCACCGTGTAGAGAAGATGAGTGAGAAGGCTCGGCGTGGCCCGATCACCTTGCCTGAGTTGATGGACGCCAAGCAGGTGGAGGATGCGGCCCCTGTACAGATCCTGGCCGTTCATATACAGAGTACCTCGGCAAGTCCAAGGGGCCTCCAGGGGCCTTGCAGGGGCCTCCCAGCCCTCCCAGGTCTGCTGTGGTGTATTCTGTCCATTTCCCTCCAAAAAAAACTCCTTCCTTACTCTCTTCATTTCTCTTCCACCTGGAATCCTCCCACGCATTGTTTTGAATTTTTTCTTGTTTCGAGATGGAGAAGGTCATCAACCTCTTTCTTGACGTGAATCAACACGCACGTTTTACTCAACACGCGAAGCAGAGCATTTCCGATGGTTTCCGCATGTTTCCGGCATTTCTTACCTATCCATCAACCCGCCCGTGTATGATTCCATGGATTCCTCCAACAAAAGTTGTTGCATAACCTTGGCCCCATCGAAGGTTGATGTCCTACCATGGGGTGATTCGTCCTTGTGTCCCTTTTGAACTTCACTGGGGAGCATCGGATGTGTGACACAATGGAATCTGATGGCGACAGACCTATCCACAGTTGCAGCCCAGGTGGGTTGTTCCATCGAAAGCTGAGCCGCGGCGGAAATCTGAAGGTGCGAGTGAAGTATGGCGCCCCGGGTGTCTCGATCCGTTGTGACACCGCACAGGCGTCCTGGGGCCCCGTTGCTGCTTGCCCAGAGGTTGCCACAAGAGGGTCACGTGAGTTGCCACCATGAAAGATCCCAAGATGCAACCATCATGGCGCTACAAGTCCTGTGGGAGGGCGCGGTCAACCATCATTAACCACCATGAACCATCCTTAAGCATCACTAGCAACCGCCAACCAACACCGACCACCACGTTGCCACATCCCCGGAGATCACTGGTCCTCACGCCAGGCCAAGCTCTCGCATCAAGCACCTCCCGCAGCTGCCAGGTTCGTGCCCCGGCTGGATCGGCCGGAGCAGGAGCAGCCGGCAGCGGAAACGGATGGATGGTGCTGGATGGACGGATGGATGGCTGGATGGAATTGGACAGGTAGATATGATAAGATAGAATTAGAAGATATGAGTAGGACATGAATAGAACATGAATAGATAACATATGATAAGATATGAGTAGGACATGAATAGATCTGATAACATACGATAAGGTATTGTACAGATGGATGAATACAGACGGACAAGATGGATAGATACGCACACAAGCCTACGCATGCTTTTTCCAAAGCATCAAAACGCAAAGGTTAGATCTCATCTCCACAGTTGTGTCGTGAGGATCTCATCGCCAACTTCAACACCACCTGCCTCTTCCTGGGCCAACGCAGCAGCTCCAACAAGATTCGGCTTCGGCTGTGCCAAGGCCTGCTGGGCCGCACCGTGGCCAAGGGAGAATTGCAGGTGACGGATCTCGGGCACTGCGCGCCGTGGATGGAATTCCATTGTGAACTTAGAGATAGCAAGAACTCCGACCGGGTTCTTGGACACCTGGCTGCACTTAGGTGGGTTGGTCAGTTTGGTTGGGCTGTTGTTTTTTTTTTTCGGCCCCTGCTTGTCGTTGATTGGGGAACACTGGAGCCGTCAAATTAACGCGTGCATACCCTGGATCAAAAGTTCCATGGCAGCGACCGTGTAACTCTGATTCCTTGAGACCCTGAAACTTGGCGTCGATCTAGCACCAGATGCACAAATATTTGTGCTCGAGACCGCCAGGTTTGTTTGACTTCTGTTGAGCCTATACCAGTTTCTACTGCACTTAGTAGTAGAAGTAGAAGTAGTTGTAGAAGTAGTAGTAGTAGTAGTAGTAGTAGTAGTAGTAGTAGTAGTAGTAGTAGTAGTAGT
>VSDK01016176.1:74878-92245 GCA_009767595.1 Symbiodinium kawagutii
TTGTTGTTGTTGTTGCTGCTGGTGTTGTTGTTGTTGTTGTTGTTGTTGTTGTTGTTGTTGTTGTTGTTGTTGTTGTTGCAATAGCTGTTGTGAAAGCTGCCATTTCAAAACAGGAAAAGGAACCAATCCAGTTGAGTCGGACAAAAGTATTTTGCATGGACCGTCTCAGCTCAGGAAACCTGGCAGTGGCACTCGAGACCAAGGCTGGTTGGGTCAGCTTTTCGATGAAAGGTTTGCGCTTGCAGAGTGGCTAGTGTTTGTCAATCATCTTCCATGAATTCATTCGTGATACTCGTCGTCTGCGTGATCTGCTAGATGATTTTCAAGCTGTACAACTGGTGGTTGGCTCCCCCATGCCTCTAGCCCAGGGGCGAATGTACTGTGATGCTTTTGTTCTCTGTGACATGCTTTCCCAGTTGCTTTTGATTTAAGGGTAGTCGTGGGCCTATACCTTAACACCCGCACAATCATGCACAACACCACTTCAGCGCCAATGGAATCCCTGTGGTCCATATTTAGGTTGTGGAGACCAGCCCTGGGGATGGTGCAATGGCTGATGTTCAGCATCTACTGCGGGATGGATGATTATGTTAGCAGAACATGTATAATATACATGCAGCGCAGATATCCCTAGCCGTGGTGGCATCCCCAAGTGGCTGCTGACCCGGCCCCAAGATGCCCCGGGCCATGGCTGTTTTCAACTGCAAGGTGATGAACAAAGGCGAGCTCCGGCGCTTCTTGCAGTTGCTGGGCGCCAAGCAACGGCAGCAGGGCTTCCAGCTTGACATTCTGCCGGTGGTGGAGGGAGACGTCGAAGAGGACGTAGAGGAGGACGTGCACGTGGTTCGAGGGGGGGCATGGTGGGGCATGGTGGGGCATGGTGAGGCATGGTGCCATGCATGCGGAGATGCGTTGAAGCACATGCCGTTAGAATGTGACTGGGTGGGTTCCCCAGGTTGCACCATTGATTTCACAGCTGTGGCATGGGTTCAATACGATTGAGGCATTGGTTGGTGGAGATTGGTCAGCAAGTTGCTAACGACTTTTGTGGATGACACTCTGAGGTCAGAGGATCCAGCCACGTGCCCTGCGGCTGTAAAGATATGCCCGGTAGAGTGTTTCAATTTCTAAACCCTGCAGATCCCTGCAGAATTTAGTATACAGTCTTTTCGGAACCTGAATTTACTATACAGTCGTTTTGGATCCTGGAGAGGTATGGCCCAGAATTTGGAACTGAAGAATCATGAAAACCCGTCAGAAGATCCACAGATTCCTCCGTGTAGTTTGGGACATACCGTTTCGTCGTGGATCTGTGCCTGACATCGCCGAAACCTTGGTGATACCACAGAAAAGGAGCGAGGGAGGTCACGGCGAGAGCAATGCTGCTCCCAGTGGTGGATGCTGCTGTTGTGCTTGTTGTAGTTGTCACTGGCCTTGTTGTGGGAGGGTCGAATGGCAGTAGTAGCTACTGTCAGCCCGAGTAGTAGCAACACCTAGACCTACAGTTCAATTTTTTTGTTTGGGGGGTTATTGATGAGGTTCACGCCACTCTTACCCACTATTTAAGCATGATTAGCGTCAACCACCACTAGCCACTATGAAGCATGATTGACCACTAGTAACCATTGTCAATAGCCACTATGAAGCATGATTCACTACCATTGATCATGGTCAACCACTAGTTGACCACGGTTCTAACCAAGCATCTTCCTGGGTTTCTCGGCACGCCAGACCTGCGATTTCACCCTGCAGAACTTCGATGCGCGGCAGCAGGCGCGCAGTGAAGAGGCGCGGCAGAGGGTTTTGTCCACAGCTGGGGCCACTGAACATCCCTGAGCCAACCAAGTTCAGCATCAGGAACAGGGAAACTGCCAGGGAAACTGCCAGGGAGACTGCCAGGGAAACTGCCAGGGACTTGGGCAACAACTGGACTGAAGAAGATGCATTGATCATCCATCTATGTTTGATAAATAGATCTGAATGGCAGTTTGCGATGACGATTCATCTCTGGGATGCCGAAAGGTTGAGGTGCCCTTGGTGTGCAAATATAGATCCTACACGCAGGTCATTGCCTCCATGGTAGCGGCTTAAGGTGGCGCCCTAAAAGGAAGCTTGGTACAGCTGAAGCCAGTTGAGTTTGAATGATTGCTACCCCTCCGCAACTGGATTATGAATAAGAAGTTATCTAGCTGAACTGTATGGTGGTTGCCCGACTGCCCTTCTAACCTGTTACCCTTCATTAGCCTTCACTTGCTTGTTCAAAACGATGATTTCTGGTGCCAGCCACCCTGAAACCGATCCTTGGCAGGTTGAAACTCTTTTCGACGCCAAGGCCTTCTTGAAGGGTGCGAAATAGGCTGGGTCAACCATGCAGTTCACGTGATGATTCATAGGTATCCAATCAGGAAACCAAGTCTCACCATGACTTTGATGAACATCTTCTTACCAAATCCTGCAGCTCATTTTTTTGTGGCGGCGATGAGATTACGGCGTATTTTGCACAACATTCGATTGGCAGTCCAAACAATGGATGAGAGAATGATCATAGTTGGGGCTGTTGAAACTGGAGAGGCAACCAGAATTGATTGCAATTCCAGAGTTTGTAATTGAAAAGATTAGGACCAGCGATCCTCCAGTCTCATCTTTGAGCCAAGGTGATGCCCAGCACATAGTAGAGCACGGCAAGCTGTGCTCAACTGGGAGCAAAAAGTGGTCGCTGTTTTTGCGGGGTTTCGATCCCTAGCCCTTAAGATCCGAAAACCACCCCATTTTCGGATGTCCAAAGCTATTTATGGTCAATTTTGATGATTTATAGTTGTGGATCTAGCATTGCTTGAAAGGGTCATGCCATTAGAAGCGCACTGTGGATCAGAACCTGTTGTGGGAAGATCTCAATGGATCAAGGAGCAAAACTAGTTGAGACAGAAGCGCGGAAGTTCCTGAGTTTGCTCTCCGCAGTTAATCTGCTTGACACGCCAGTTCTGATTCAAACATTAAACTCATTAGACCATGTCAAAGGAGCAAACCAGCATTGATCACAGCCGCCTGAACCACTACCAGCACCAGAATTCCAGGAGGAAAATGTAGTCTCAGCACTAGTCATTGGACAGCCCAGCTTCCTACAGAAACACAGTGGAACTGCCAAGCCCAGCGTGCCTCTGGGCCGCTCTTAGATGTCCAAAGTTGGACGCTACATCCAGGAATTAGCAACAGCTCAGTATAGCGGATCAAACTGGTGCTGGTTCTCCCGCCATGTCCGGCTATGGCGGCGACCCCTACAGATCCCCGCGCCGAGAGGATCCGCGGGATCCTCGGGATCCTTACGGCGCGCCGCCACCCAGGGATCCCTACGGCCCGGTGCCATCCTCCAGAGGGGGCTATGGCTATGATCCCTATGAGCGGCGAGAGAGGTATGACTACCGGGACCCCTATGAGCGAGGGCCTCCTCCTGGCTACGATCCCTACGATCCTTATGCGGGGCACTACCCACCGCCGGGGCCTGGGGCCTATGGGGGTGGCTACTATCCACCACCACCACCTGGATATGGCTATGGCCATCCACCCCCTCACTACCCACCACCTGGATACCTACCACCAGGCGCGGCAGGTCGACCAGGATTCTACCGCTGTTTTACATCATTTGCCCAGCAGTGTTTTGCACCACATCCCCAAAGACTTTGGCAAAAGCTTGCGTTGAGCCAGACAGACCATGAGCCAGGAGAAATGTGTGACGAAGATTGGTGTCCACAGTTGCCCTTCAGGTCATCAGGACCCAGGTTTCAGCCCTGCCAGGCTACCCGCCGCATGGATACGCCCCGCCGCCTGGATACGGCCCTCCTCCGCCTGGATACGGCCAGCCGCACTATCGACGGCGCTCTCGGTCACCCAGAAGGTCTCCTCGAAGGAGGACGGAAGAACTTGCTGTCCAGCTGCTCCAACTGCCCTTTTCATCCAGCAAGTTCTTTGTCTTCAAAGGTAGGATGTAACTTAGGGGGCCGGTATGGTCTAGTGGAAATGACGTCTTCCCTCAAGCGTCAGACCTGGGGTTCGATCCCCGGGTGCAACACTAGGCGGACGGGCGGGCAGCTACTCCACCCTTGCAGTTAAGGGGATGAGCTAGGTTGCTGCTCGACAAACAGGATGTAACTTAAGAAATTTACAGGAATTTCATGAGATTCAACCTAACTCAACAAAGTAACTTGATTTGCAAAATCATTATTGCCATGAAGTCAAACCTGACCCGCCACAAGGTCTACCAGGAAATCTCTTTGTTATTTCGAGGGGATCAATTCAGCAAGCCATGGACATACCTGACATGTTAGGGCGCCTCTGTGAGGCGGACAGCCCAGAGAGAGAGAACAGGATACAATGCCAGTTTGCAGTTGCAGTGTTTTCCCCATCAGTGCTGCAGGCAAACTACCATGCAGATCCGTGAAGGGCAATCAGAAAGATAAAGTTCACCAATTACGGAGATCAGTGTTTCTGTAAACGTGTTTTCCGTTGCATTTGTTTTTGGAGATGAGCTCAGCAAAGTACATTTGTGCTTTGACTTGACAAGTATGCTGCAAGAGAACCAATAGTTCCAATGAGATCCGGCAACTCATGTGTTGCAGACAGGCATGACAAGGTCTTGATGCAAGTGGCTGGGAGTCAGGAGTCGAACTCCGGAGAAGCGAGGAGGAAAAGGTGGTGGCAAGCGTGGCGGCAAGGAGGGCCCTGTGGCCTTGTTTGGGGCTGGAGATGAAAGTCGTCATTGGTAGTGGATCTTGCGGCTAGCGCCATGGAAATCCGGTACACCATTGGCATTTGCTTTGCCAGCTCTATGGGGTTGATGTTCTCGTACTTTTTTCTTGTTAGAAGGGATCATCTCCCAGAAATCTGCGGGCCTTTTTTGATGAATCCTTCGTGATGTTTACCGGGTGGCCCCCATGAATGCATAGCGTATCTCAGATAAAACATGATAAAACTGCCTGGGTTATGCTGCTCTGTGCAGCAACAAGGCCAGAGCCTTGCTCCGCGAGTCTTTCTGCAGCGTGGTTAAAATGGCACCCTTGCGAAGCCTACTTGGGCCTTGTTGATGTGTGATCCATGGTTGCCGAAGCGGCAGACCGATGCCGGCAGATGCGGCGAATGATTGATGTGTGAAAATAGGGTGCTGGTCGGCGAGGTCTGCACATGATATATCCTCGCATTGGGATGGTGCGGTTTCTGCACTGTTTTCCCCTTGAAGCCGATGAAATGATGGGAGTTGTTGAGTCATAGTGATTTATGTCTCAGCAATTTGGGGCAAACTCTTTGGAAGGCCCTGGCAAGAATCGTCCATTCCCAACGCAAGGAGCCACGAAAAAAGAAACGGCCGCAGCACGACCGGGACGATGGCGAAGAAGCAGAAGTGGATGGCTCTGACATCAACCTCACCTTGGCTGAGGCTGGTTTTTGATGCTTTTTGAGCGGCAATGGAACTCTTAGAGATGACTTGACAAAGACTTCCAGGAATGGCATTCATGACAATTCATCCTCATGCCTTAGCTGTGAATCTATCAGCCAATCAGTTGATGATCTGAAAAGTAACAACTTCATTGAGTCACCAATTCAAAGCATCCTCTCCGGCGTCGATCTGAAACATCTAATACATCTACAGCATCCATCCATCCATCCGTCCGTCCATCCGTCCGTCCATCCGTCCGTCCGTCCATCCGTCCATCCGTCCGTCCGTCCGTCCGTCCATCCATCCATCCGTCCATCATCGTCCATCCGTCCATCCGTCCATTTGTCCATCCGTCCATCCGTCCATCCATCCGTACCTCTGTCTAAATCTAATGGACATCTAGTCTTCTATAGTCTATTCTATCCTCCTGTTTGCATCTCTCTCGATTACGTTTATGATCACACACCTGTAACATCTATATAGAGTGTCCACAATACTGGTAACATCCACCATCGATTCTCATCTATATGAGAGGCAAACACATAGACATACATATGTACTCCATTCCGATCTGGTCCAACGTACGACAAGCAGTAGGGAGTGAGGTGCGCATCGGCACGGTACACCCTCCCAGAACGACCATATTCTAAGGCAGAAACCGACAATTTTTGGGTATCTGGCTTGATGGAACATGACCTGGTCCAAAGCTTGCTTTGTTTCACCCCTCATGAGGTTTGGTCAGGGGGTGCTCTCAACTGGTGCAATAGTTCTGCACATTTTTCTGCGCGTGTTGCTGGGCCGCAGGTTTTTCCCAGATTGGCGAAAGCTGCAAAAGAACAAGAAGGGAGCCGTTTCCTTCAGTGGAAGCTGAAGGGAAACTGCAGTGAAGAGGACACGAATTGGCCGGCATGAGCGGCCACCATCATAAGGGTTAGGGCGTGCGCAGGGATTCGTTGAAATTTCATGAAATTCATTGGTATGAACTCCAGCTGATTTACCGCTCTTGGCCCATGGTGAGGCAACCCCAACCTTAATCATGCCTGAAATATGTAGACACCCTTGAGCCCTGTCGCAGTTGAGAATTCGACATGCTCAAGCCATGTTCTGACGGGTGTGCAATATGTCATCAGGCGCCAGTCTTTAACATTTCGTCCTGATGAGGAGCGGAGAAAAATCTTTGAGTTAGCCATACCCGCCACTGCCACTTGAAAGTATTCAAGTGTGAGGACATAGTCAAAGATTTGTGTTCATTTTTTACGTGCTTAAGCATGGCCTGCTGCTGTGTGATGCGGGCCCAGGTGACTTTATCCTACGATCAATTCGGGAACTTTGTGGTGCAAAAATTGCTGGAGACGGGGGATGCTGAGCATCACACTGCCATGTTGCAAGAGGTCAAGGGCAACGTTTCTTGGTTCTCAGCACAAATTCGAGGCTCCAGATGGAGAGAGCCCTCCTTAGCAGGTTCAAGAGTTTAGTTGTCTTATTTGTGTTTGTCCCGACCCACAGGATGACATGGTTCCACAAGAAGCCATCAATGATAGTCCGATGGAGAGAGAGAGTCATACAACATCAGCAAAGTTAATAAAGACATGCACACACACAGATAATCACGGAGATATATGTAGATAAACAACAAACACACTATCCACAAATAAATAAATAGATAAATCAATAAATAAACGAATCAATAAATAAACAAATATATTTTCAAATATATAAATATTTAGATTTACTTTATACATATAATATATATAAATATATATATATACATATACATATATATATATATATATTTGCGTGTTTTGATATTTTGGAGTTATAGGTTGGCAGCCCTGCCTCTCACCGAGGTCATTGAGCTGTCGCAGCACAAGTTTGGTTGCCGGGTGCCTGGGCCGCTGAGCTGGGGGATGTGTAGCTTGTTGGGATCCCGGTCGCAACGCGGCAACCCATGTGGGGCAAGGAATCCCATGGTAGGAGCTGGTCGCTGGCGGTCGACCTAACCTGGTTGCCACTCGTATAGAAATCCGGTGGTCGCGAGTATCCCGTACCTGGTGTCTTACGGGGCCATGTGCGAGATAAGTTATGACGTCTATTGGCCTATCGGAAGCCATTGCCAACCCGAACGGGCACCACGTGGGCATAAGCCACGAAAAAGCAGTGCTTACAGAATGGGAAGACCAACAGAAATATTTCATGATTTCAGCATATTTCAGCGCAGGGAAAGGTGGTCACTGCCCGGCCTTTTTGCCACCGGGCCTGAGGTGATGCAGAAAATGCTTGAAGCCCTGCCAGCAGCACAGAAATCGGATCTCACTAGTGAGATCCAGGGTGAGGCTGAGCACTGGGAATGGGGGAACGACAACCAGATGAAGGTCACAGGAAGTGAGCTGCGCAGCTACCGAAAAACGCGGGGGTAGCGGCAGTAGCTCACCTCTTGTGAAACTTTATGCGGGCCGATGCCAGAAACCTGGTGATACCAAGTGTGGTGAGAATGACCTCCTTTCCCGAACAGAGGAACCGACAACTGAGTCGAAGTGAACCGGGAGTCAACATCCAGGGCTATTCAATCACTCACGGATTTTGAGGTGCACTTTGAATGGTTTGGTTTTCATTTTCTAGACAGTGATTCGGTTGTCTTAGCCTTTGCCTGGAGAAAACACGATGGAGTTACAAATCCTCAGATTCAAAGAATTTGCAGATTCAATGGTGTTACAAGTCAGACACAAAGAAGCTGTCCATGCCTGGGCGATGGCGTGCGGGTTGCGAAAGGTGGTGGAGTGTATCCGTGACATGAACGGCAATCACGTGATTCAGAAGGTAGTCGAGCCTTGTCTTCAACATTGCGTGTGTTGGTGCGGAAACGTTTGTAGGAAAAGTCTAGTGGATCCAAGTGGCAAAAGTGTCGTAACCGATAGGAGGTTCCATTCAGCAGCGTGGATCACGGGAGATCAAAAGGCCGCGGGGCTGGTCACTTAGCATCGCGCCAAGCGATCTCAGGGCATGGTTGCGCAGGTTGCGCAGCGCGCCCAGGAGACCTTGAACCCCGAAGACCTGGGCTTCGTGGTGTCCGCTGTGGCCGTACGAGCCAATGAGATGGCTTCACATGTCTACGGCTGCCGCATCATACAGAGGTGCCCACTACAGTGTGCCCGGTCGGTCGGTGATTGAAGGGGAACTTGTGACCATGAAGGTGCCAAACGTTTGGCAGCTTCAGCTGCTTCAAATGCAGCCGTGGTGGTGGATGTCTTGTTATGATTCACCATCAGAGCTCTTTGCTGGGGCATTTTTACCAACTTTTATCAACAGTTTATTGTTTTTACTAGTTATGATTAAGCATCACATTGATTCGTTTTGACCAACTGCAAACATTGAACCGCCTGGGATAGCCTTGGGGTGTCGTTGTTCCTGCTCGTGTTATTTCGGGAGCAAGGGGCGCGGCGTGGTTTGAAATGATTCTTCCGGGTGGTTTTACATGCACACACACACACACACCGATATGTTTCCCAAATATACGTATACACAGTTATGTGTGTATATCTATGTACAGAGGTTAAATCCATACCTCAGCATAAATGATTATAGGTGGGTATGTCAGTGAACTTAAATTGACAAATAAATGAATAAATCAAACACACATAAAGATATATGGTTATACTTAGGCGCTGCATGTATGTACCCACGCTCCACTTGCATGGTCAATGTTTGTATTTCTTGTTTGCGTTTTGGATGGGCCATGCCCTCTGATTCAAAGCAGTCTTGGCTGAGCAGTGGTTCATCCGCGCTACGTTCGCCATGGAATTGGATGGCTCACCAGATGGGAGTCCGGTCAGGCGCGACGGGGGAAGTTGACCGGGGGTTGCATCATGTCACATGCGAAGAGGACCTTCTACGCTTGAGACAAAGAACCTAGGATACCTAGGTTCTGGAGAATTGATAGCTATGCAGGGAAATGTGCGTGTCCTCAGTGCAAATATTGCATGCAGCCAGGGCCTTCATTCAAAGTAAGTGGAAGGACAGATCCAGTTAGGCAATCATGGAACAGTTAGACCCAAGATATCCATAGGAGGTGCAGGTGTGTAGCCCACTTATTTAGGTCCCAGCATTTGTGCAACTGAACAGCCTTGATGAGGGTGCGTTCATTTTGATCATTTTGAGATTCCATGTTGCAACTTTCAACGGGGCAATGATTCAAATCAGCACCAGGTTGTTTCAGCGGTGCGAAGTGTGGTTTGAAGAGTTCAAGGGCAAAAGTGGTTAAAGCATGCAAACAGACGTAATCTGGCGCAGCTATGCAAGCCTAAACTCCAGATATGGATTTGGGACGAAGCAGATGGATTTACGGATTTACGGTCCATACTCCACACACACAAGTGAGTATTGCCAATTTTTCAAGCAACAACATAGTGGACACGTAGCAACGGCGATTCTTGCAAATAGTAGGCCTTGCAGTTAGGGATGGTGAGCGCATGGTGAGGGCATGGTGAGCCCGCTATGCAATGTGACCGACGCGCAACGCCACAGGGAGAGCAGCAACCGATTGGTTGCTTCGCCACGCGCTTCGCCACGAGCTTCGCCGCACATGACGCATCAAACGAGCCGAGGGACTGACGACTCACGGCCCAGCTTGGCATCACATGACTCCAATGTCTCGTCGTCAGTGTTACTTGGTGAAGACTTGGGAGTTCCAGTTAGAAAACATGGCCTCATCCTTAAGTAATCATTCCAGGTACCTATGGGACATAGTGGAATAAGAAAACCCTGCAACTTGGAAGGGCTGGGAAGGCTGGGAAGGCATTAGGATTGTCTCGTTGTTCCTCATTGTGGGCCGGACAATCCCCTCTATGCAGTACTAGTGACTCGTGCCATGTTGTTGACAGTGTTTGTCCGGAGTATCTTTTCCTTGTCCATGTCTTTTTGCTGATTCTTGTTCTTCGTTGTTTGTCGCGGTCGCGGTCGCGGTCGCGGTTGCGGTTGCGGTTGTGGTTTTGGTTGTCGTGGTGGTTGCCCTTGCGGTACTGGTAGTGGTCGTTGGTGGTCTTGTTGACGTTGATGGCATTGTTGTTTGTTGTTGTGGTGGTGGTGGTCGTGGCGGTGATTGCTTTTGCTGGTTTTGCTGCTGTGATGATGGTCGTCCAGGATGGGTTGTATTCTCCCGCTCTTTTTCATGATTTTGCACGCTTGCAGGGGCTCTACCGCAGGGCGAAAGAAGCTGTCCATGGCTGAATTCATCAAGGCGGGAGGAACAAAAAGACGTTTTCCAGTGCTGGGCCGCAGGTGTTTGGAACCTTTTTCTACACTGTGGGAGAGAATGGCGTTAACTTTGATGGCATACTCAACTCATCTCAGCACAGGTCCATGGCATGTGATGGCATGTTTGTAACGTCAAATGCAGGGACAAAAAAGGGAACACCTACGGAGGCCTTTTGTTTTCAAGGCCACTTGTAGCAGAGTGAGTTTGAGAACAGCTCTCTGGAAAGCATTTTAAATCCTTGACACTGGTGCTGTACTTCACCAATTTCCGAGTGACAGCTTATTCTCAGGGGGTAGTTTCGAGGCGGGTCGAGTTGTTTCGAAATGATGATTTCTAGTTCGAATCGAAAAGCATGGCCACAAGCAAACTGACTCTCATAATGGGATCCCTAAAGTAGGGTTGGCATCATTTGGATCAAGAGGTATTATAAGGGATGATGGTAGCCACTGGTACTGCCAACTACGGAAAAGTGGCACCCCCCAGAGGAACATTGAAGAAAAGCAATCATTCCAAATCGGAATATGCTGACATAGCAGTGCTATGCAACGGTGGCTTGTTGTGTCACGCCTTCCCGGACAGGTGATGCCAGACCAGAGCGAGTCCCAAGTGAGTGGGACTTTTCAAGCGCGGGTTGGCGGGATCTTACGCAGCAACTCCTTCGTGAACGTGTTGACCGTTGTGATTTTGATGCTGGGATGTGGCTAGCGGTCACAACTTGAGATCTGACTTGATCCAAAAGTCGTGCACCCCTATAGCTGGTTAGTTTCCCTGTGGATGATGGCCATTATTGGATGGTTTGGAGATACCACTATTCATGAACAAACCAATCTAAGTGATTCTTTGCAATTTTCCCCAAGACCAAAACTAAGTTGATTATCTTAATGCAGTTAATGCAGGTACAGAAACTTTTCCGAAAAGTTATGCAGTGGACTCCACGGTTCCTTCATGTCGACAGAGTTGCTTGTTGCTTCCTCTGCTGTTAGGGATGCTGTGGCTTTCTGTGTGCATATTGCAAGAACATGAATGTCGCCAAAATTGGCGACTTTGCCATGGTACACTATAGGAAAATGACATAAAATGACAACCTAAACTCATCAACATTTCGCTAGTGGCTGAATGGGTTTTTGAAACTAATTAGGCCTGTCTTGTGCGGTTGGGTTTGGGCATTCAAAGTTTCTGACTGTGCCGAGGATTGACACAGTGTGCACCTTGATAGATACGGATGCCCGTGCTTTGGAGGGCAGGAAGCCGCCACTGTTCGCGATCATCATAGGCGAAGTATGTTTGGGCATCTATACTTTGGAATTGGTGGCTGGTTGGTTTGCGGAGGGCTGCCAGTACTTCAAGAAGAATTCGGTGCTCTTTGACCTGTTTACGGTACTCGGCTCTGCATCGAGCAGATGTTTCGTTTTTGCTTGTGATCCACTTCTTTGATGGGCCATGTAACATTTCGTTTTTGTTTCAGGTTGCCTCCCCCACAGGGGGCCAGGGTCATGAGCACAGGTGGTGTGTGGCTACTTGCATACCATTTTCTCGATCTTTGAGGGCCCGGCTTGGGGTGTGTGCTGTGCAAGCAGGGGCATAAAGAGAGTGCGATGGGAGAAGCAGACGTGTTATATCATGTTATATACTCAGAATGGAAGATCCATAGTGTAGCCACTATCTGAGGGTAAATCACTCGCTGTTTAATATGTTTAAACTGGTGGTGTTTCTTGAAAATTTTGTCTTTTTCATTCAACTGTTCGTCGGTTGTTCGCAAGTGATTTTCAAGCGGGGCATTGTTCCGGACGAAGATTCTGGGTGTGCATTTTTTCCTGCGGTTTTGGGCTGCCAGAACTTCACACGGGTCTTGGTGTGAAATGCTCACTTCATGGACAGCCTGTCAACTGGCATGTCCTTCCTTGTGACATCTTATGAATGTGAAAGTTGGTCTTTCTGAGGTCATGTGCTGCCTTGTCATCGGCCTGGCACCCCACCAAGTCCCCGGGTTCGTTTCGCCAGGTGCCATTCCCGGTGAGCTCAGCTTCCTGAAAGATCTTCGGCTGCTGCGTGTGATTCGTGTGTTGAGGGTGGCACGAATTCTTCAGAAATCCCGTTCTTTGAGGCACCGCCGGCAGTTTCAGCTGGGGAATTTTGTTGCGGAAAAAAGTCGATGCTGGTGGTGCCTTAAAGTCGATGCTGGTGGTGCTAAACAGCTGCTGGTGCTGCTGTTTGGCCTAACGCTTGCCCTGCCAGGGAGCTTCAAAAGCTTGTGGCCATGATGGCTACGTGCCTCAAGGCGGAAGCTGGCGAATGGGGAACCCCAAAATGCGAACCAAAGACATGCAGAGAGGACCCTTGTGCCCATCCTTTGCATCTTCGTGTCGGTGTTTAGCTGGTGCACTGCCATGGTTTGCTTCGGTCAGTTTCCCAACGGTTGGTGGGCCATCCCATTGGCCATCAGAGCTTTGGGGGACTGATAGCCCGGCAAGGTGGCGTCGTGCAGAGAGAGAGAGAGAGAGAGAGCGAGGCCAAGCCCAGCGAGAGAGAGAGAAGCACATGAACTGCCGTAGACGTCCATAGACCATCAGAGCAGGTATGCAGTACGGCGACTCTAACATGACCATACCGCGGCCCCATCGCTTGATCTCTTACAGAATATAGAAAATCTCAGGGGTTGAGGATCATTGCTTCAGACCTGGCTAAGATGTCACAAGAGGATCACTGCTTCAGACCCCAGTTTACATTTCCACCCAAAAGGGTCAGAAACACCAGATCCAAAAGCTGTGTGACCCCTGAGAAAAAAGCCTCTAGACCCATGATTTGGGGTCTAGACTTAGAGAACTCAGGTGCTCACCCTAGTAGTTGTGGGTATGCGCAGCCCTCAAGACCAAGATGTTTGAAGACATTCATCAGGCGGATATTTGCCCTTCATGGAAAGGACGGGCCAATGACACAAGTGGGTGGAAGAGGGGAACAGGGTCGTTCTTGTCGGGTGGGGAAAGCTATGGAAGAATGGGAAAACTATTTTGCTGAGATGCCTGTTGAAGGGCAATCGAAATTGAGACAAAGGTTTATATCTCTCCATCGCCATCTCCGAAACAACCAAATATCCCGCCCTGATAGAGTACGTAGCCTCCTTTTGCCTGGGGGCAAGCTTCTCAGCCCCAATGAAAAGCCAGGAAAAGCATACATGCGGCATTCAAGAGGAAGTACTTTGTGACAGTCGTATTTGCAAAGTACCAGCACCAGTCAATAAGCACATCCTTTTTGGTAAGGCTTTCAATTCCTTCTCGCAATGGGATGGGTCACATTCTCTGTTGGATGATGCCTGACTGTTGCTGTCACACTGGTTTCTTTTTCAAACACCATTCGTGATTGGAAGCGAGTGTAAACGTAGTAGGGGCCCGCATCCCTCTGCAAGGGAATAAGAATAGGTTAACCGTTTGGACGCCCGGGGAAAGAAGCGAGTGTACATGTAGATGGCCTGGTTTACATCAAGATCGGAATCACCGACTTTTCACCGTTTGTTCGCAAGTCCTTCAGCCCAACTAGTTGGATGGCGTTCGAAACAAGGTCATGAGTCATCGATGTTCGGCGATGTGATGTTGAGCTGAGCTCGGTGTAACGAGCCAGTCGTCGGCCCTGTGCGGTGCCAGGCACTGGGTTGGTCCTTTGTGTTTTGCTTTGCTTTCATGACGATGTGGGCAATGCTTCTGGTGGAATTTGTGCACCCGATCATCCAGATGATGCATGAACAAGGTCAAGCCTTCCAGGCACGGCTGGGGCTCTCCAAGGATGTGCCGAGGTTGTGGCTTGAGGATGGACGTGGGCCTTGAAACTTAGCTATGCAACGGAGCAGTTCCTGCTTATGATTCATCTGTTGTAGATGATGGAATTTGTTGCATTATACAGTGCCCACATGATGGTGTCCATTTCCCAAAGTCATAGTCCTTGTCAACTCGCTTGCTCGCTCTATCTATTTGTCAATCTGTCTATTTGTCTATTTATGTATCTGTCGATAGATCAATCCATGTATCTCATCTTCTCTTATCTTATCGTATCTTATCCTATCTTCTCCTATCTTCTCCAAACTCACACTTTCTTACCGTATCTTATCCTCTCTATCTACCTATGAATCCATTTACCTGTCTATCTATCTGTCTATCTATCTAACTAACTATCTATCTAACTATTCATTTAATTGTCTGTCTGGCTGTCTATCTATCAGATCCATCTGTCTACCGAATGTGTCGATCCATCTATGTCTCTCTCTATCTATCTATCTGTCTATCTGTCTATCTGTCTATCTGTTTATCTCTCTATATATTTGTCTATCTATCTGTCTATCTATCTATCTGTCTATCTAACTATCTATCTAACTATTCATTTGTTTGTCTGTCTGTCTATCTATCAGATCGATCTGTCTATCAAATGTGGCGATCCATCTATGTCTCTCTATCTATCTATCTGTCTGTCTGTCTGTCTGTCTGTCTGTCTATCTGTCTATCTATCTATCTGCCTATCTATCTACCTAAACACCTATCTACCTATCTATCTATCTAGCTATCTACTATCTCTGTCTCTCCCTCGCTACCTTGCTGAATCATCAGTGCTCATATTTTTGTTGCACCTCTGCTGCTTTATATTCCGCTTCCTGGGCTGCTGCCTATGCTGCTTCTAAGCATCACATCATTGAGTCAGCCTTCTATCATCATCATCATCATCATCATCATCATCATCACCATCATCATCATCACCATCACCACCATCATCATCATCATCATCATCATCATCATCATCATCATCACCATCACCATCAGCATCATCACCACCACCACCACCACCACCATCATCATCATCATCATCATCATCATCATCATCATCATCATCAATGCTTTGACATTTTCATACAGCATCACTAGCACTATATTTGTTATCACTCAGTAGTATTCATCACCATCAGTGCTGACGTACTATTCATTGCATCATCCCTCAGTATCAGCTTCTTCAAGCTCAGCGTTCGGAACCTCTCTACGTTAGTCCTGGGAAGTGCACTCGCCTCTGCGTGGTGCCGCGAGAAGAAGGGGTTTGGCGGTCTGAGCGCCAGATCTCTCAGCTGAAGTTGATTCATGACCTGCTGTGCGCACATCCTTTCATCATTGGCCCCGTATCAGTATCGATGCCTATGCCATCTATGCTCTGCGTGATTCGGTTTCAACAAGCTACAGTATGTGGCGCAATCCGAAATATCAAGCTGCACGCCTCTCCTCACACGACCCTTCAGCTTACACAATCATTCCATCCAGCACCAGGATGAAGTATTCCCTGTCGCTCTCCTTCAAGTTTGCTGCAGCCTCTCTTGCTCCATCTCATTATCTAACTTATCATGCACTTTCTTTCTTCGAGAGCCGACCACCAAATTGTCGATGTGCAGTTATTTGGTGTACTGTAACTCTCAGATGTCTATGGGCTCTGGAGCACTGCTTATTATTTGATTCACTGAACTTTGTAGTGCAGGACTGCCCTGAATGTTTGGCAGCAGCTTCTTCCGTGATGAGAGCAAATCTGCTACTCTTCAAGACGGTCATTGCTGGAGATAGCTGGGGCCAAGTGGCCGTGCCGGTCATCGAATACAGCCCAGCAACTGCCATCATTTTTTGCGGGTCCTTAATGACCCTCGTCTTTGGAGTCCTCAACATGATTGTCGCTGCACCTTGGCTTAGCATCATCTTGCGATCTCAGTTGGGTCAAGCATCAATCAATACCGGTCATCACTGGTCATCACTGGTCACCAATGGTCATCACGCATCATCCTTGTGTTTTGGGTGACCCGCAATGGATGCGGTTTCGCCAGGTCGTGGTCGATTCCTTTGCTGAGAGCCGCCAGAGGGACGTGTTACACTTGGCGGAGGAAATGGAACACGATGACGTCAACGACAAGAAGTGCCTTGGTTGATCGCGTTTTGGTCCAGCTGCCCTTGATGATGATGATGATTACCATGGCTCAAATGCGTGTCTTTGGCCATCCCTCGTTGATGTTGATGCTGATCCGCCATTGATGTTGACCAAAGCCACCATCAATTGACCAAATATTGTAGGTATTGGATTGTTCCGGAGTTGATGTTGACCAAAGCCATAGGTCCTCTTGATGGTTTGTGACCAGAAATGTTGAACAGTTTGTGAATCATGGCCTCGGTCATGGAAGTCCGATGCTTTTGTTGCAAAGAACAGTTTTAGATCCTGACATTTGGGGGGTTGAGTTGGAGAGTGTTGAAAAAACCAGGAGCCACCGGGAGGCAGGAAACCCTCAAGAGACGTGCCCTACTGTACAATTCCAAAGGGGTGCCTCAACGATTTGCCCAAACTTAGTCCAACAGTCAGCAAATGTCGGGAGCACCACCAGTTCTGAATGCTTAACCCAGCTTACATAGTCCCAACAAAAACTAGCTTGAATGGACTTGCCCATGCAGAGCTGCCCCTGTTTCCACAAACTGCCTGGCCTGCTGCTTGCTGACTTCTTCTTTGCCGCGGTCTAGGTACCTGGAAACGATGTTCAAGAGACTGGATACTGGGCAGCACCTTTGACACCACTGAAGCTTTGTACGGCTTCAAAATCAGTGCCACCTACATCCAGCTACTGTATATTCTCTCCACCGCAAGCAGCCACCCCCCTGGCTATGAGGTCTTGTTGGGGGTTTTGGATCGG